>LQRL01172965.1:8249-18384 GCA_001703475.1 Hydroides elegans
TTGAAGGGACTGTAGTTTTCGTGATTGATCACCGCCTGTTGAGAGCAAATAAAGAGAAAGGAATATAAATGAATGTATGGAGCGCGTTATTAATTATTACTCTTCCATTAACGTACTTTAATAAAGACAAAGGAATTTAAATGAATGTAGGGAGAGCGTTGAAATTTTATTAGTTATTACTCTTCCATTAACGGTCTTTGATGCAACAAACTCTATGTATAAACGGGTGCATATGTAATGTATTTTCAGTGATATAACAAATTTGTACTTGAATATACACCCATGTATAACGTCTATGTTATGACCGTAAAGTAGATATTTTAAGCAATTGAATAAGCAAAATAATATAACTAATATTGAGTTATCCATATGGATGAAATATTTCAAAATATCCACATTCCTTTCTAATTCTTTACATATATGATGTTGATTTAAAATGAATTGTTGATAAAAAAATAAAATAATTATTCAATCAAAGCATCTGATTGAAAAAAACAACAACAAAACTCTTGTGTAGGATTCGATGATCCCATGTTGAAGGTAGAGTAAATCGAAAAGCCGGGTACCGGCAAGCAATCACCAGTTTTAATTTCTTGAGTTTCGTTGTTTTAATCCTCCAGGATTGATAGAGAAAGAAAAAAAGGTTTTCGATGCTTTAAATTATTTTCGGTTAAAGCAATAATTCGGTTAATCCGGATTTGGTTTAACGCAGATCAACCGTTACTGCATATATGACTCACAGTGACTTCAATGTCTTGTTTGTTTGGGTTGTCTTCGCTTCTTATGTGCTCGCCAATGGTGACCTTCAATGTTCCTCCGGACCTAAGAATAAACATTCAGCTTGTTAAATTGATTAATATAAGGGTGTTGTTACATGTGCGTCTCAAAATGCAGTTTATTTCGTCCTGTTGTATATGTATTCCTTATGGGTGTGGTTACATTTGCATTTCAAGACGCAGATTTCTTTCGTTTGAATACCTGTTTAGAGCGAACGATAAATGATTTCAAAACTAGTGCCTTCGGCGTTCGTTTTGTAATATTTTCTTTATCGCTCTAAATCAAGTATACAAACTCACAGCCGTGTTTCATCGCTTATAATTTGACTCACTCTCCTTTTATATGAATTTATGTTTTTCTTGTTTTGATTTTTTGTTTGGAATTCATTAAGGGCACCCCACGACCTAATTTTTAGAAACTGATAATTTGAAAATAACACCATTTGATTCTTTGAAATAAACAAAAAAAGTCAAATTCTGACAAATGAATTTTACAAAAAGGTGTTCCTATTTGTGTAGCTAGCTGGCCCCATTCGGCTCATCTCGATACCTAGAATCCGAAGAGCAACACCTTTTTTTTTGAAAAATGAAAATAGTTAAACTGGTATATGTGACCAAATTGAAGTTGTATTTTAATTCTTTATACCTAACTACATATATCTGAATAAGGTAATACCCAGAATTCTGAAACGAATTAGTAAATATCGATAAAAATCTAAAAAAGTGTTCCAAAAAATCTTGTAGCTAGAATGTCATTTTTAAAAGTTTGTAGCTAGGTGAAATTTGAAAATGAACAGCTTTTTTGAGGAACACCTCGTGGGGTACTCTTCAATTGATTAGCATTGTTTTTCATTTAATCAATACTCACTCTCCTTGGGTGCAATGGGCAGCAGTGAGGACAACGTCGGGTGTGATGAGCACACCTCCACAGAAATGAGAACCTAAGTTGCTGATCAGAGACACCTGATGAGTAAACAAATTCAACGAATTGATGTCATATGCAAATAAAACTTGAATCTTGAACTATAACATGCTTATTGCCCATACAGAAAGAGCCATGCTAAAGTCTTCGTTGCACTATTTTCATTAGTAATAACGGTTAATTTAATCTATATAAACCATCGATAGGTTGTTAAATGAAATATTCGAATGCACGATTTTACAGTAAACTAAATTATATGAATTTATATTCATGGCATGTATACTATCTTCTTGTTGAAAGAATTTCGCCTAAGAACTTATAAGGCAAGAAAGACGTTTCGAAATCATATGTTAGGTAGCCAAGTTTTGACGTTAAAGGAACATTAACAAGTTAATGTCAACTTTAGAGCCTTATATTTCTTAAACGGGAAATGCAATGCAAAATGTTTTTGGTATTGCAAATTTCTACGATAAATAGCGGTTGATTGACAAAATATAATATTGCAAGGCCTTTATATTAAAAAGATATTAAATAAAAACGTATTTTGTGACTTCTTTTCTCATTTTCATTCCGAAATAATTGTGTCCATCCAAAGAGGGACTGAATTCTATTGGTCAGGGTCTTTTACAGACAAAAGCTGGCGTCTTTGTTTAGTAGCACTTTAACGAACGGGTGATCTAAATCAATACAAACACCTTGTCCCAAAAGGCAAACAATGTTTACATGTGAAGAAATAGAATCTATTGGAAGTCACCACAAGTGTGTGTTTCATTTGGTTTAGGGGGGGGGGGGCACTTATGATTCAAGTGAATATGCTATAATGTGTATACGAAAAATATGTTACCTTTATATCATGACAAAGTATGTCGTATAGATTCAAATCAATAGCGATGGGTGTTCTTTAAATATCGCACGAAAAAAGTCATGTGTTTATAGTATTTCTAAAGTGTTTTCCTCTTAATGAAAATAACTTAATAGCATTTATATCAATGTTTCCCTTCGAAATATTAAGCGGGTTATATCAATAACATGATTTAAGGATGTTGAATAGATAGAAGATATATGGAAAAAATGTCAACCCAAAGTTCCTTAAAATGCTCCTACGCATGCGCGCCCCCCCCCCCTGGTGTCATAGAACAAGCTAAATATGATGTCAATTCAGTCATCTACAGGTAGAACACGACCCTAAAATTGGTTACAAACTCATAAATTGGAACAAAGAGGGCCAAACTAATTTTCAAATGAGATAAACGCATCGACACTATTTGGTGATTTAAAAAAGTATGTCTTAGTCAACTATAAAAGCAAAGGACACAAATAACTGAAACTACGCAGAAGTGAGCAAAAATATGTTTTCTAAAATGTGTATATTTGTGAAAATCAAATATGTAATATTTCAAAGTTCATATAATATTTATTCGAACGTGTTAAACCGTCATAGAGATGTTAATTTCTAGGAGGGTGAACTTTCTTTATTTACAACATTTTTATTTATAGAGGCGTCCTTAAAATACCATTACCTTCTACTTATCCAGGGGTCTATGCACCAAACGAACATTTTCCAAAAATTTGCAAAAAACGAGCTCGATTATTCGGCAATTAATAATGCTTTAGAGCTCAACACCATAGAATATATAGGTCCCTTATAATTTATTTCTAGGGCGGTTAACAATGATGGAAATGCGTATAATTTTATTAGCTAAAAATGTTAAATCGAACATTTTCACTAGTTTTCCTCAAAATTTTAGATGTAACCATGCTCGAAGACATATTTATTCTGGAAGGGGGGACCGTGCAACGGTAACTGTCCCCGAGTGTACAGTGTATATTGGAGTTATGAGTTTTTCCCTCGTAGAGCCACCAATGTTCGACAATCGCTAGCTGATCGTTCACGATCATAGACTCGCTCATGTGAAACTATTTTCTGTCGCCCTCTCGGAGAATCGACATATATCACTAGCTACTCATGATAGATTTTATTAGATTGTACCTGGTAAGGGAATTCGTGTTCCCTGGCTTCATAACCATTGACAATCATGGCATCTGCCCCTGGAATGGCTTCACCCGCGTCATCGTATTGACTGTCTCCGCAGTCCGCATCTGAAACAAAATATGAATGCAATTTAATGGAAAAACATGCACAATATTTGAAATGGAATCTGCTACATTATCTGTTATTTTACAAGTGGAAATGAAATATAATCTTTTTGCTATTTAACTAATAGACTGAAACCAAAGCCTGGGCCTGTGAATTATGGTAGAATCTATTCCATAATAATGAAATAAACAAAGCGGATCGACATTAGAAATTAATTCTTATGGAGCATACGAATCTGCTTTATCATCACAGCGTGACAAGATATAGAATCCCTGAATGATTAAAGTTGTTTTTGTTTAATGCACTGCACCCATGCTGTTATTTGATTGTACAATGAATTAAATATATGCATGCACAACAATGGGATAAGAAAAATAAGAAATCACTCTGTTCTTGATTGTTTTCATAGAGAGTCCATTCATTGTATATTTCAGGATAATTATCTATTGGATATTTTAAGATATATTTTACTTTGTGTATTTGTGTTGGTTTATAGCTTTTAAGACAAAGTAATGAACCTTATATTTTCTTCCAAATTAGATCGACCAAAAATAAACCAGCTACGATTTTGTCAACGATAAACAAGTAAGTTATTAACTGTTTTGGATTTTACGTATTGCCACAAGATTTCATGTGATTTTTGTACACAAAATATTGACTATTATTTTTATAGGTGAGGATTGATTCCGCTAAGAAAAGATGACCTACTTGCTAACCCCTAAAAAATGTCAAAAAATGGTAACTTAAGAAACTTTGAAGTATCTCTGCATTTGACTTACCCCAGAACATGCCGGGCTTGGGAATGGCAAAGGCCAGAGGAAGCAGCGCGATGACAAATAGACACTTCATGGTTGACTGTAGCCAGGTAGTTGTGACTGTGGAGAGACAGGGTGGTCCCATGCCGCTTATATACAGGCTGGTCGAGATAAAGGGAACGATAATATTGGTGGAGTGGGGATGAGTTAAGGGAATAGCAGCTGTTGGATATCATCAGACTGACCTTGTGTCACCTTGTGTATCAACGCATGCCTGATTCATGTATCAGCGAATGTCTGATATATACCAATCCTCTTTGTGCCACTTTCGGGAGGATTCCAAAAGGATACTATGCATACGAACGCTACTTAGCTGGTGAAACATGCTATATAAAAAACAGGCGCAAATCCACATTGTAAAAACCAGTGCGAAGTGCGACTTCTCAATCGCCCTGATATATTTTACCAAAACATTAGCAACATGGTTCGATTTGACGTGTTATTTATTGGCACATAAGGATTGAAATTAAAGTTCTTGATATGTTCTGGAAAGCAGTTGGAAGACGTCCCTATTTTTCGGGACGCCCCTGCTAGCTTGTACGGACGTCCCTATAAGTAGGGACGCATTCGGATAAATACATACAAACGCGGCCTGCTGAAGCTTAAACAAATCCAGAGTGTTAAATAAATTACCATTTTGGTTATATAGAATGTTATTTAGCTCACATCCATTCAATCTACTCGGGTCAGTGTCTCGAACTTGTTATCGCAAAACAAGATTACCTCTGGTCAATCATAGAGCCCTCGGCCCCCTCTTTTCTGATTATGTTACAGTATAGAGATGCATTTAGTGGCATTTAGTTGCCACAAATTTCGTGTGAAAAGGGGTTGATTATAGTTATCAATATTAATAAAAATCGTATTTTATACCCTGACGCAGACCTCAAAAACGACTGTACGCACCCTTACATAAGAGATGAATTCATCTATTTCTAATTAACTTCCCTAAAGAAATATCTCTCAAAAGACTTACGGTGCTCAACAAGAAGCCTTCAAAATCCGAATATCGGATATAATACGGTTATTCAATAGATTATTATGTTCCCGCCGTTTGCAACTTGTTTCGATACTGGAACTAACCTATGCCTTTGAATTCGCAAGTCATATGCCAAACATTTTAGGCCAGAATGTTTGATTGTTATTAACACATGGAACAATGAAAGTGAGCTTTCCTGTGGCGTCTTTATATCTTATTTTATCAGATCTCTTTACACAAAAGTCCAGTTAATAGTAAAAACAATGTTTCTTGTCTAAACATGACATACAATAAACATTTTAAAAAGCCAAAGAAAAGGAAAATATAATGTTAGCATGTTAAGTTTTTAAAGACATTTTACGGAAGAACTCTTTAAACTAAGGTTTCGAGTCATATTCTAACTAAAAACGAATTTTATTGTATCATGTTATGGTCTAGCTCAGATGCCCTATATATGCTGAAGCCGATGTGTACGTATGTGGTCGAAGTGTTTCGGCGAGGGGTCGAAGTGTTTCGGCGAGGGGCCTGTGTTTTTGTTTCCAAAAGGGACTGAACGGGAAGTGGTAGGAGCCGAGTTAAGTGTCCGACCCCCGAATAGTGTCTGATTATATTGTGTCACTATTTTTTAAAAGTAGAACTTCGGATAACTACCTGTAGGTACACATTACAGATAAATCAATTCATATGGAATGTCAATGTAGTGGCTTCCCATACAGAAGGGCATCCCACGACACTTTTTTAAAAAGTAAAATCACCTAAAATAATATTATAATAACAAAAAATCACAACATAATAGGTTTTGAACATAAACATTTTGCAAAAAGGTGTTCTCTTTTCCCAAGCCAACTGGGCTGTTTTTCTTGTACTAGCAAGCTTTGAACAGAAAAGGAACACCATTTACGAAAAGTTTAATATAACTTATAATCACCTATCATATATTGCAAATAACAATTTATTAGGTAATCACACATAAATTCAATAGATTTTAAAATAACAATTCTAACTTCTTATCACCAAAATCAAGAAATGATCAAAAATGTGTTGTTTGAAACTGCTCAAATCTCCAAACTAGAAAGTATTTTCAAAAAATTGCCAAGCCAGCTAGAATTTGATGGGGAACACTTTTTGTCGGGAACAGCTCGTGGGGTACTCTTCCATACAGGGCCACCTTTAAATGCATTTGAATGAAATTAAGATTATATTTTCAGTTAACATTTTATTTATGTTGAAATTATTTATGCAAATATCATGCATACCTTCGCTAACAAAAACACCTTATCTAAGTTGTGACATAACTTTTGACGAATTTTAGACATTAAAATAGGAGAAATTGTGGATTTAGTAGCTGTTCTTGTTAGTTTTGAATTAAAGGGATCTGTGTAATATTGTTTTAAGTCCCTAAGTGACGTTTTGAAAAACACAAGCTCAAGATATTGTAATAAAATTGTACATTTCTATACAAGAATGTGGTGAACGCTTTAGCTCATCTGAATTGCAATTTAAAAAAGAAGTGGTAAGAAAACGGAGCAAAACACTTGACAATGCAAGTTTATAAAACATATTTTAACTTTATCACATTAAGCGTTGTTATCCCATTCCATTGGTCACATACAGTTGACTTAAAAACACACTTTTGCAGGCAAAAATAGCAAAACGTGATTTATATTAAGTAAACAAAACATAAATATGTTGCAAGCTAACGCTTACACAACAAGCCTGCGCTATATAAACAATAGCATAATTGTATCAAGTAAATAAAACAGAATGCTGCAATGAGATGTTTTGTGAAAAAAATGGTTTGCTATATAAAACTTCAATGATTTGTGTTAAGCAAATAAGACATTGCCCCATGTTAGCAAAAGCATGTTACGTAGATTTACACAATGTTGCACAGAACCCTTCAATTGACTGTAATTATTCAATAAGATTATCTATATTTGGAGGATTCGTATTGGGTCACGTGATTCATGATCCATGAATTTTACCCATGACACATGGTTACATCAAACGTTTAAGTTAATTCCAAGCAATATTTCTACAAGAAATCATATACGAATTGGTTACATGATAGACGGTTTTATTTCATGATTAACCTCGAAACCACAGAAAAATACAATTAGTACCGAAATGAAGGGAGCCCTTCCATTGATAGAGAATCGTTTAAGTGCACAGGTAAAATACACTTTTTGGCGATAACTTAATTGCACGGAAACCTCCAGGTCAACTCTCCGGAATAGTTTTTTAACGACACTTGTGACCAATTTTGCATCCATTATTTTGAGTTTATAAATTTTGTGCTTGGCATTAACATTCAGACAGACCTCAGTTATAATATATGTATGTGTTTTTACCACTATAGGTTTCTAGACAAGGTTTGGGCCCATTTCGATAGAAGCTCTCAAAAATCACGATTTCAGAATATATTTCCCTCAATATCGTGATTAATAGAGATGAGTGTAATTCTTATGATAAGTTGTACATGTAGATATATATAATTTGTAATATCAAAGTAATTATTAATCGGTTAAGTTGTGTTATACAATAAAATATCTATATACGATTGATTATTTGTAGGAAGAGTTTCACCACCATAAGGGAACACGTACGTGTCTTAACTGATAGTGAGTAGTGATAGTTCCTTCGGCCAAGATAACTAGGGAAGGGGAGTGGAGGGCATGATATAAGAAAATGATAGCTTGATATTATTCTTGATATGTGACACAACACGAAACTGTTATATCTCATGAACGATATCTTAATGTCAATGAACTAGGTTCTCGTATTTCGGTATTGAGTACACTTTGATGACTGTGAGTTATATGAATAATAAAGATTTTCATTTTCTAAACCGATTTTTTTTCTAAACGTCATGCATCAAAATAATTTATAGGCATATAGGTTAATTAAAGATAACCGTATCCGTATATTAAAACAATAACTCAAGCTTTTGCCCAACCAATCTGTATAAACTTGCATCATTTTAAAGCAGATTGACCATTTGCAAATCGATCGAATAACATCGATCGATTGAATAACATTTCTCAAAAAATATCTAATTAATAAAACCACATTTATGTTCCAAACAACAGTTTATTGAATTAACCTATACATATATTCCTTATCAATCATTAAGATCATATTTGTTAATCCATATATCCTATATATTTATTCATAATATGCAGCAGCGTTTTCACGGCAAGTTGCTCTCGATCCAGCCCAAGTAGTTATGCACGTTGGTATAGACCCCTGGAGTGCTTGAGGCGCAGCCGTATCCCCAGGAGACGAGGCCGTAGAGTTCGAATTTACCGTCAGCGTTCTTCCAGGCGAGGGGGCCGCCGGAATCACCCTGTCAGATGATGGAAATATTGATTATGTGTAATTATAGGTACATAAATGCATAGTTTTTGTATTAGCAGTTTTCCGATATTTAAAATTACATCACAACATAGCATAACCTCATATATAAACACCGTTGAACATTATCATTTCATCATGTAGCGATGGATGATTATTCTTTTTTTAGATTTAATACAATGCACTTTATCTAATCATCATGGTATTTCCCGTATTTCCCTGCTTCTAATCATTGACCTGGAATACTATGAATGTCACGATATCCGATTCGGATCAGCATGAATGACATCGATGCGAAAAGTAAAATAGAAGACACGTACATAACAACTATTCGATATAACGGAAATGTAATATCTTATTTAACAAAATCAAAGGCTATCTTCGGGGTCCCTAAACATCGCCTTTTTTTTACCTAAAACGCGTTCATCGGAAATAAAGCGCAAAATATTATGCGCTTTTCGGTTGAACAGACGGGATTAACTACTGTGATTTCATACATGCTGCTTTAAGTGTATAGCGCATTATTTGTGCTTTTCGAGTTTTTTTTTTGGAGCGGATGAACGTGGCTTTGAAAGCGCATAATTTGTGTTTTGAGCTTTTATATTTGGAGTGTGTAAACGTGGCCTTAATAATACTAGAACGATTGCGCACTTGGCAAGAGTCACCGTCGTTGCGGCCGCAGTATCCGGCGCACACCATGCCCTCAGTGATAGACATGCATTCCTCGCACTCGGAGCGGGCCATTAAAGGCACGTTCACGTAACGTAGCTCGTCGGTAAGGAGTCCGCCTAAAATAGAAAAAAATATGATTGTCCAAATATATTAAAGTTTTTCTGTGGTAAATGACCGCATCCATCACCGTTTAGAGGCCGAAAAAAAATCGTTAGGCGACTTTATTAAGAAGCACCTAAAAATAATTCGAATTTTGACAAAGACACATATAAGATAAAGTTATGAAGTTGTTTTACCTAGCTACATGTTATCATTGGTTAACTCATTAAACGCTGTCAGTAATGCTTTTGATAAAAAATGTTAAAAATCAAAAGCTTTTTAATGAGAAAACAATATTAAATTATGCCCGGACCCTTGATTACTAGAACCAATCTAAAGTGGCCCTTTTAGCCTCTCTCTCTCTCTCTCTCTCTCTCTCTCTCTCTCTCTCTCTCTCTCTCTCTCTCTCTCTCTCTCTCTCTC
>LQRL01172975.1:8678-30342 GCA_001703475.1 Hydroides elegans
GATTCGTTTTGTGAAATACTCGTATGGAAAAAAATGGTACTATTTTTGTATTGATATAAACAAAATCACAAATGGTTATTGTCATAAAACACTTCTCTTCAATGTCTTCTGAAGAACGAGCCTTCCACACATCAAATTATAGCCATGGCATATGAGTACAAGTGTCAAAAATTCTAACTAGTCGACGACACAAGACTGACAAGTGTAACAAGACGGATTCGAGCGCCTGACAGTTGAGTTCTTTACTCAAATATCAGCTTGAAATGTAAAAGTTAAACTTAATATATGCTTTCAAAAGAAATATTGTACCTGCTTGGTGCTCTCAATAAATCCGCTTGGAGTGCCATATCCAAAAGTGTGAGGAAAATGAACAAATGTTAACAACTTTTCTACTGTTCCTCCTCACACATGTCAAAACAAGCAGAAACATGTGGTTATGTTGACGAAAACAGAGGATTTGATTGGTCGAAACAAGTTTCGCGGGAGGTCAATGTCAGGTCACGAATCTCTTCAACCTAAAATTGTATGTTTATAGTAAATGTTGGGTTTTGCCCGTAAAACACAATTTTAAACGGCGCGTTATGCCAAATTATGAAGAGCACCCACTGCCAAAATTATAACAAGTGTTTGTTTGAACATAAACTCATTTCATACATAACAATAAATAATTAATAATACAGGTTCGAGAAAAATTGTTTACAAAAATGTGTTCCTGTTTTTGTAGAAAGATGACCTCATTGAAGAGCACCTCACGAGATGTTCCTTTAAAATGTGTTCCTTCGTAAATTTCACTTAGCTAAAAAGGTTAAAAAATGACTTTCTAGCTTCCAGAATCAAAAGAACATATATTTTTTAAAGATTTTTGTCGATTAAAAAAATTCTGAGAAAATGGTTGGTTTAATCAGATTCATAGACATAGAGCTAGGTATAAACAAATACAACTAAACATGATTAGCAATGAATATTCAAGATATTTAACTATCGGTTTGTGACGCGTTGTTAACAGGAGCTAAAAAGCGGCCATTTAGTCAAACTGCTAGCACACTCAGCGTGCTTCAAAGTTGACGATTCCTATTAATGTTTAAATTTGACGGTCAAAAAACGCTGAGATCTAAAAATTTAAGTTCCCATTTGGTAATTATTAGCATATTAAACAACATAGTTAGATTTTTTACTATTTAAAGATGATAAAGTAAGAGACAAATGTGAGCTTAATTAATATCCTCAATTTTTGGTATCTTTTTTCATAAAAGGTGCTGAATTTCGGCCGTTTGAATTGCCATCTCTTCTTTTTATTTAGAGCCAATCATGTGCTCAATTTTTAAGGGCACCTGCAAACACTGTCACATTTTGGATTCAAATATTACAGATAATCTATGGAAACATAATGAAATAAATAGGATTCTAGTTTGCAAAAGAAGAATCAAACATAGTAAACATGGTTTAATATGCAATATGCGAAAGCTAATTAAATTATTTATTGCGCTACGTATTTTGGATGACAAATAAAAATAAACATATTTTTGAAGGGCACCCCACGACACATTTTTTAAAAAGTGATTAAATCACCATGAAACAACTTTAATAGGACTGTCAACAACAATTACCTCTTTTAAACATAGACATTTTGCAAAAAGGTGTTCATTTTTTTCCAAGCCAGCTGAGCTGTTCCTCCTATTCTGTTTTGAGCAGATATATATTTATATTTAACTCACAGTGTATGAATATACTGCTGAAGTTCCCCTTTTGGATCATCAGAGAAGTTCCGTGCCTCGGTTCGGTTTCGCCCCTTAAACCTTCTGAGCAGTTGCACTGCGGGGCCACAACGGCTAGCTAGGCCTTCGCGTCCGTTAGGGGGAGCATCTTCATCGCGGCGGTGGCCTTCACTCTTCCTCGCTACATGGGTAACTCATGGTATATCATTTTTCCGGTTGGTATCATTCAGAAAAGGAACACCATTTGCTATTGTTGAATACAGATTAATCACCTATCATTAATAACAAATAACAGGCTACATGACAATTGCAAACAATTACGATCAATTTGTAATTATTTATTCTCATCAATTATCACAAAATAAAGAAATTAGCAAAAATGGTTTTCCTCGAACTGCTTAAATCTCCGAGCTAGAACGATTTTCCTCCAAATTTCCAAGCCAGCTTGAATTTGCTGGGAAACACCTTTAATGAGGAACAGCTCGTTAGGTACTCTTCACTTTTGCATGGTTTATCCTGAAACATATTTGCCTTCGAATTAACCTTTGGACTGTAAATAAATGCGTATTACATAAAGACGAGATATTATATAGGCGGGGCCAATGCAATTATTCGGGTCTTGATATCAGGCAAAACGTTTCATACCATTAACTTTTAAACGTCTTTAATCAACAACATCGGTAGTTCTCGTTCGCTGCACTTAACATATATATTGATAAACTTGATAAGTTGACTTCATAATGTACATTCTTATCTGGGATGCAATTTTTTAAAAAAAATGATAATGACATGATAGATATTGAAGAAGAAATATCAAAGATCACTTTAATTTACATAACAGCAAACAGAACATTGAAATAACAAAGTAAGATAATGATTACGTTTGTTTATATTTGGGTCACTGATATACAAAACATATCACCCGTATTTAATTGTAAGTTCTCAATTTAATATAGTTTACAATTTTCAACGTAAAACTGCATAAACTAAGGTGTATAATATTTTTTATAGCAATAAACAATTTTATTTGAACCAAAATGCACGTGAACAATAGAAAAATAAACATTAATTTACCAGTAACGTTTTATTCGGAATGGCACGAGCATATTGATGTATTAAAATGATAAAGTGACAGAACACGTTAAGACACGAAGTCAGGCATTTTGTGTTAAACTACGGTATCTATTAAAAATTGCATCCGTAGTGATCGCCTGTCGACCAAACAACATTTGCCATTATCAAAACATATAAGATAACCTTTTTTTCATGCAATTACAAATGGTTGTAAACTGCGTTAAAGCGTAAAGTTAAAGATCGTGATCAATACGGCCTGGCATTATTAGAACTGAATCTGTGTTAGGTCAAGTGGTGTATAATTCTTTTACGTACTTTCTTTTACGAAATTTCAATTGACAATTTTAAAGAACCTTTTGAAGAACTTAAATGATTATTGACATGTACGTCGACGTGTTTGGCTGATGTAATGCTTATAATTTATGACTTATATTTTTGGAAAACGATACATTGATATTTTATAAATCCATGTCAAATCAGACAGGCAATGTTTATCCACCATCATAATTATCGAGCATGTTTGCAATCTTCATCAACAGCAATATCGACCCGTTGCGTTAACATTCTGACTCGGCTTGTGCAAGTTGGAGAGCCATATTGGACCATTCGATAAAACCTTACCTTGTAAAAGCCGAACAACACATCTTTAGATTATGGCGCAAC
Organism: Hydroides elegans; assembly: GCA_001703475.1. NCBI lineage: Eukaryota > Metazoa > Annelida > Polychaeta > Sabellida > Serpulidae > Hydroides > Hydroides elegans. The sequence continues at coordinate 12,131 of LQRL01172975.1, forward strand.
GGTATGGAATTAAACAACTTTTAATAGCAATGCAGTTGAAAAAAAACTGTTTTAAGACATCATATACTCACATTGGACACTTTTGCGATCTGACAACCATGTGAATGCACACAGACCTTTAATTGTCAGTCTCAATAATCAAATTATTTCACGTAAATTTTGCTTTTTCAGAGACTACAAGTAATAGACATATTTGTAATTAATTTAGCCAAAAGCGACACATATTATTAATATACATTTGTTTATTGAAGTATTGTCTTTTCTTTTATATTTTATATATGAATAAATATAACATTTACACTAACACATATATAAATCCCATATCAACAAAGTGAACACTGTAACGTAATACTGAAAATGAATATGTTATTAACAACATCGAGCTTTATAATATTACATTTTAAACGTTTGTGATAACATAATGGTAAACTATTTGACCATTAGACTAGATTTTAAAGTGTTCTGCATATTCAAAAAGGTTTAGAAACACTACTACGAAACATTACAAAACATTACATATCAGAATAATAAAAATATATTCACCAAGAAACAGCAGCCCTTAAAGGTATTGAAACAAGTTAAAATTACCCTTCATATTTTATTCATTTTTACACAATATTTATAATTCTACTGTCACAAACCCATGATCTAGATTTTAAAAAAATCTAATTACAATCATGGCAAATTTAACAAAAAATCCGTTGTTTTGATAAGATACTTCAGAACACATGCAACGCTCAACCTCTTTCACACTTAAACTTAAGCGCGGCAACATATATGCTATAAGTAAAATAATTTACGTAACGTGCTTAATTTACATGGCATTTGCGCAATGTTATGCTCTGTTCCGTATTTGCCGCGCTTATTAGCAACTAACATATTGATTGCAGTGATCATTTCATCAACATGTTTTGTGGCATGAAACTGTTCAAATACATCTAATACTGTTTGGATGAACCACGATCCATCAGGACGGACCCAACTGCGATGCTCTGAAAATTGTAAACATAGTTATAATTTAGAACATAGTTATAAATTAAATATAATTCTTCTTATTACTTAAAAGTAACTTCAAGGGTAAGAAAAGCGCCTTTGCAACGGTTTTAACTGAATGATACAACTTGTCAATATGTGCAAATTTCACATACATAGTCCACCAGGCATATAATAAGAAGTAACTGCCTGAGAATAGGGAATGTTAACAGACTCGATATGAAAAGGAATCGAGGCATCTCTCGCTTGCATTGCACATGAATCTTACCTTAAAGCTTAAATTGGCTATTCTGCTAGTATCTATATGATATAGATTCGACTAAAATTGTTTTATGGTGATCTTGGAAATTCCTAAAACCTGACCTACACTAATTTGACCTACCAGCTGTTGATGCATAAAATATCAAAATATCCGCGTCTACGGGTAAATCTAGTCTAGCAGGAATATCAAAGTTATCAACACGCGTCGATTGGTGTACTCCTGCGGCTTTCAGTGGCGCCCCTCCTCTACAGGCCTGAATGAGAAACATCTTTGGCATATCTAAAAAGAACAATCATCGTTACGATTTCAGTTAGCAATTTCAAAATCAAAGATTGAATTGACAATGAAGTCGGTGTATCATCAGTACCATTGCACAACCCGAATAGGAATACTTGTGTGTAAACTCGATATTTAGTTCGTGGGTTATGCACATAAACGTACAGTCGATGTTATAATAATACATCAATATAATTGTTCAAAGAGAAGATAGAGTATCACTTTTTAAAATCAAGATAATACCTTTTAACTCCGGGAGATGGTCATGTTTAAAGGCATCAACAATATCCTCTACTTTGGTGTGCAGGATGTATGAAGCCACTCGACCATCCGCTGTTGTCGATTGATAAGTTTCTCTTAAGACTTTGGTCTGGTCGGAACCGTCACAGGTAAGTAGGCCATGCTTTGAGGAATGACATAACAATGACACAATGTATGAATCGTACTTAAACTTGCAATATGGCATATTTACATTGTTATAATCCTGAGTTAGCACTACGTGTTAGGACAGGGATATTAGCTACTTCAGCAAATGTTATCATTATTCAGTAATGTGTTTTAAAAGAATAGACAAGAACATTGAAAATATTAATATACCTCATCTCCATGTGTGGATATCACAAATACAAGTCGATCATAGCATCCATTTTCTTTTATATGTTGTCTTATGTCTGCTATGGTCTTAAATATATCATCTCGTGAGCAATTGGTGAAATTGAAAACATCGTAATTTAGAGTCACGCGAAAAAAGTTATATAGACGACTTGCATCGCGCATGTAACCTACAATAGTAATAAAGGGGGTAATTAACCACAATATAATGTTTGATAAAAAAGTGATATTCATATTTATTAGTCTATTCATATTCATAGGCTGCTTATTTATACAAGAAGATTCACTGGAGTTACATTGAGGACTTTGAAACGGACTAAAGATTAATGTGCTTCGATTATGACTAATACCAAAAAGATGAATTAACAATATACATAGTTGAAGAGTACCTCAAGAGCTGTTCCCCCAAAAAGGTGTTCCCCACCGAATTCCAGCTGGCTTGGAATTTTCTAGGAAATTCATTTTAGCTCGGAGATTTTAGCGAATTGAGGAACACCTTTTTGATAATTTCCTCATTTTTGTTATAAATATTGATAATAATTATTTCTGAATTGATTAAACCGGCTTGCAATTGTATAATATACTGTTATTTACAATATGTTATAAGTAATTTTGTTAAAATCTACATTTCAATTTTCGCAAAAGGTGTTCCTTTCCTGTTCCAAGCTGGCTAGAAAAGGAGAAACCGCCCAGCTGGCTTGGAAAAAAGGAACAGCTTTTTGCAAAATTTAAACGTTCAAAAACAATTATATTGTTGTTGTTCATACTTGTAATGTTGTTTTAAGGTGATTTAGCAACTTTTTGAAAAATGTGTCGTGGAGTGCCCTTCATAGTTTTATCATATCGATAGACAATAATTTCAAGTTCGTAGGCACAGGTTGAAGGCTATTGAAACATGAATCCAAGCACTGCAAGTTGCAAGGTGTTAATATTTACTCAGCTTTAACATAGCCATTAGATTATTTCAAAGCCTATAAGAGCCTCACAGAGCAAGTTAAATGACTTACCTGGAAATTCTTGTGTAAAAAGTGTGAATATCAAACATATACCACAACTCTTTTTACTTTTTGATATGCAGCTGTATCGTTGAAACAAATCTGAAACGTGGAACATAATTTAGTACAAATGCAAATAAAATAGCTAATTTTTAACATTATATTCTGATGTGAACTAATCTAGATAATTGTTTAGGGTTCCCTCAGTAGGATTGTAATGGTTACGAAATCACTTACTTTCAAATTGAATGGACGCTTCGAAAATACCATTTTGTGATGGACGGTGCATTGTTTCTGAAAAAAACACAATCTTCTATATCTTGAATATACATTGCTTGAACGGATTGGATAAAACAGTTGATCAAATAGATACGGTATCTATATGTGGCACCTTATGTTAAACACAAGATTCATATATATAAAAAAAACATTTGATTATACCTTTTCCATTATCATGTTTGCAACTGTTATTTCTCATACGCATATCCGCTTTCGATATTGTTTTACATGAACCAGAACCCATAAGTAGAATATATTTATATTTCACACTAGATTTTTCACATGAATGCAAATGAGAAAAACAATATGAGCTACATTTTTTTCAGACACGGAATTTATCAAGCATACATGTATAATTAAATATTCAATCTTGTGCTTATCCATGGCACGTCATACGGTATTGTTAGTAATGAAATAAGCAAATAACTTAATTCATATACATGCACATGAACGTTGTACAGTTATACAGTACCGGTATAAAATGCTAATGACGCCAATAAACAACATTGCCCATGTTGTATAATTTGAAGTGCCACTATAACATAATATTAGACAAACTGTTTTGAAGTCATTTATACATTGTAGATATAAAACTTTGACATTATAAATTGATAATGAAATGATAATTGAAACATATTTATTAAATATAATTATTGGGATTTTACCCCGAGCAAAATGCAATATCACATTTTATGGCCTCACTGGAATGTTTGAGCAAGTAAATAGTCTTATGAACTGCATGAAAGTGAGTGCGCATATTACCTTGTGTTTTCGAACAGGAGTTATCCATTGGTATATTATTTTGTACTCACTACTATATCGAATCTAAATCTTTTAACATATCCAAGGCGTTTTATAAACCTCAAGTAACAAGTCACTTATAGGAAATCCTGTTTTAGGAGAAAGCTATTTTATTTTCATCGTATGGTTGTACTTTCGATATATACATGTCCAATTTGATTATCCTACAAAACCTTAAGGAAATCATTAAGGGGAATATTTAGCCCAATAAAATGTGAGAGAGGGAAATAATAAGAGAATCGATAACCGTAACATATTCTAGTCGACACTGTTATTTAGTGCTATATCTGTATATTATGAACAAGTGTGTGCTTAATCTCTTGGAACAAGGTCAGTTTAGGCATAAGCATTTAACTCAAATAACAAAAGCAAATGACCATGTAGGAAAAAGGTAACATTTTATAATGAAAGGAAAAATGATACATAAAATCATATGACACAGGGTTCGCTTCGTTCTGAGTTCATTTTTTTTGGATAGCTGTGACTTATTTATCTAAGTCTTAACGGAAATTTTGTTTCGGTTTTTATATGCTAATAAAAGGTTTATTATATAATGGTTCCATAATCTGTTTATGATGAAAGCAGCTGATTACGATACGACTTATTTATGTGGTTAATACAGTCTTTTAAGGAAATAATTGGCAGAACATTTTCATAACTGCCCTTCTACATGTAAAATATTTTACTTTAAAAAAAATACAATTTGCAAATGGCATTCGAAGCCTAATACGGCCTGGTCACATTGGAAGCGTTTGAAATATATTATCGAACTGTGATATTCCTTTTAATAATCAATTCTTGTCTTTTTTTAATGCAGCGAGCGTTTTTGACTTTCCATTAAGGGATGCATTGAAAAGACGGCTTGTAAGGTATAAAATGCTCGATCAAGCTTCCCATGTGGCCAAGTCCTTATACTGTGTAAAATATAAATTTCTTGTGTGGACTTACCCAAGCTTGTCCAAATTTACTCATTCTGATGTGCAGTTCTCTGTTACTTATTATCATATGAGTATGTTTTGATTTGATGGTTTAAAAAAGGTCTAGTGTAGAATCGATGTGTTAAGAACATTTTAGTTATATAATGTTTAATGGCAAGTTTTTATAGTGTTTGGTAAATGTTCAGACCACTGAATTATTGAGATAGAAGTCTAGGATCGGTTTCATGACAGTTTCTCGGTAAATTACCTGGGCCATGAGTTATTTCACGTGTTGAAGTGGAACATATTATATATTATATTATATGAACAACAGATTCAACAACAGCTTGTTTTACGGAAACATAAAACATTTGAAACCCTTCATGTGTTAAGCGAAGCTGATACATCATATTTTATTATTATTATTATTATATTTCATCTACTACAGTGTCAATGAAAACTACGATGAATGTAATGTAGACAATCGATTTTCAAATATTTTGGAATGAAACGGTTTAATACAGAAGTTTATATAAATAATTTTGATGTGCCATATTCTGCTAACGTATATGTAGCAAAAATATATTGACATTTTCCCTCATCATGTATTAATTTATAATATCGAAGACATATGAAAAATAGCTAAATGAAATTTCAAAAATTTATTGAACCAAAATACTCAAATCTATGCAAACAATTCATGGCACTACTGAAATTCTTACATACCAAACGGTTTATACATTTTCCTTCATCATGTATTAATTTATAATATCGAAGACATATGAAAAATAGCTAAATGAAATTTCAAAAATTTATTGAACCAAAATACTCAAATCTATACAAACAATTCATGGTACTACTGAAATTCTTACATACCAAACGGTTTATACGGAATATGCAAAAAGAGTTAATTTTGTATGTGTTATATATTCTACGAAAATGACAACAAAAACCTACATAGCATCAAAACCTGTTTAATTTAACTATCAAGAAATTGCACATTCATCTTTTAAATGTTATCATTAAGAACTGTCCATAACAAATATCATTAATAAAGATATATAAGTATATCCCTGTTTGAATATTTAGAGCAAAACCACCAGTGACATTACGCATCTAAGATAATTTAAATCGCAAAAATAAATATCAATAAATCTAAAATAAAATATATACAATCTCATTAGAAGCCATAACCAATATGGCTTCTTTGTCCTTGGTCATGAGTTCGAGGCACCTTATTGAAATTAAAATTTAAGATCCTATCACATCGGAATCCAAATGCTATATTTTCCTTTACCTCTTTGATACTGAATGCAAAGCACAACAAACATTTTCATTATCTATTTTTGTATGGTGATCATTGCAATGTCCATATTGAAAAGTTTTCAGAAAACAGTATTTATTTATACTTATTTTTGTAATGACAGAATCAATAATTGAATTCAAATGAATATCGCAAGAAATATCAAAATGTTTCTCATATTCTCAAAAGGTGCCTCTATTAAGTCGTCATCGTTTTTGCACAGTGCCCTTACTTAAGCATCAAACACTGCATTGCTTGTAGTTGCCTCGATCCACGTCTTAATATTGAAGACATCTTCGAAGACGCTCGGGGAGTCGCAATATCTGCTTCCCCATGACACCAAGCCAGTCAGTTCCCATTGGCCGTTTGGACGCTGTCGTACTAGTGGGCCGCCGGAATCACCCTGAAGAGTATGATAAAGCAACATGGTTTCATTGCGAGTTTCATTTATTAGTCAAAACCATTTGACAAAATATGTTAAAGATACCGACAAGCCATATCGCGCCGTATCGCTTTGAATAAAACAAAAATCTGTAATAAACACGCAGGGATACATTGCAATTTCCAAACAGTTCTCTTCACTTAATGATTTAAGTATGTTACTTAACCAAGGATAGCTATGTGTTTCTATAAAATATATCATTTTGTACAGTCACAACGTACCATGCATGCTCCACCAGCGTATTCGCCGCCGCATGTTCCGATGCACACTTCGGAGGGCCCGTCCTGTTGGGCCCAGCAGTTCTGGCAATCAGCGTCACTCAATATGGGCGCAGTCACATAGAGCAGGTCTCGGGATGAGTCCTCTGTTAAAATAAAAGAAAAGAAAAAAGAAGAGTTTATTTTAAAAGCATATATGCACAGCTTTTGCGACTGTCAAAACGTTCAAATTCTTTAGATAATACACATTTTAAATATTATTATGGATATACCATATATTCCTATCTACATACATGTTGGCATTACCATTCACTATAGGCCCGAACCCCTTTTTCCAATTTTGATTTTATAGTAGTCCATATACATACATGCGTGTATCAATAAAACCCTTTGAAATAAACCCACCATCGAAGTCCACTCTTCCAAATCCACTGACAACCACAATTTCATCGACGAAATCCTCTGACGGTTGAGTGGGCATGCAAGCGGGGAAGCGGTAGATTTCGGAGCTCTGTGAGGTCTCCAGGCGCAACAGAGCTGCATCGTAAGCGGTGTCGGCAAGAATGATTTGCTGGATAAACGTAAAATTGTGTTTAGTAAGAAAAAAAACTAATTTCAATAAATATATATGTGTCTATATGAAATGTGATGTTTTCCTTCAATTTTTAAGAAAAACTAATATAAAAATATTATTTCGTACATTTTTATTTGATTTACGACGGTTGATGCAGTATGCCTGGCGAGAAGCAATAATTAAGAGGGTATAGGGAACACAAACGGAATCTAAATATGAATGCAACTTCATCTCATGAATGGACAAAGAATGATTGCAGGAGTTTTGATCCTGTCTCTCTCGGCAGTGAATGCCAATTACCATCAATACTTCATATACTGATTTTGTTTTGTTTTATCTATTGCACTGGACATGTAAAAGATGCAACAGCACATGTAAAGCACTCACGGATGCGGCGACGGTCACTTCGTTGCCGTTGTTCACATCGCGGTTGGATACGCCCAGTCGAAGCGTCACGCTGCTCGTCCTTGAACATTAAATGGATTTTAATGGTTTTAACATTGACATACTTTAATCACTCTGTTCATATTCTTCTGATTTGCGAAGTAAGCATACACTGTTAATTCTAATTGTTTAAAGATATAAATTCATGTATCTTTAATTAAATCTGTAAAAATCCCTAAAGATAGATTTCGAAAATTCATAACCACCAATGCTCGCGCTCAGAATTCAGGACCACAAAAGTTCTTATACACAATGTATAATATATATTTTGAAAAGAAACTAGATGATAAAAATGATATTGATTTTATGATAATTATCATATTTTTTTAAAAAATGAACACTCAAGCGAATCTACTCACGGATCGTCGACACAATGCGCTGCCGTCAAGACCCAATCAGAATGAACGAACACTCCTCCACACAAGAATGAACCTTCGTCAGTTTGGATGCTCAGAATCGCCTGTATAAAATGGATACATAATATTGAAAAATGAATCGTAAATTAGAATATATTGGGAACATAGAATGAAAATATCCAAATGACTGTCTAAAACGTTGTATGTATTCGAATTATTACATTGAATCTTTGACGTAGCAGTCAAATGGTAAAACCACCCATTAACCAAAATGATTATCATATACACTTTCAATTATTACAACCATTTATAAAGTTGCATACTATATGTTTTGATCAAAGCAACTGTGAATCAATATCAACAATGGTATTATTTGAAACAGCACTCGTTTATACCGACCTGCCAAGGGAACTCATGCTGCCGTGCAAGCCAGCCGTCCACGATTGACGGGGAGGGGATGGTGCCTCCCGGGATTCCTGCGTTCTCGTATGGACTGAACCCACAGTTCCAGGCTGCAGAGGAAACATACATGTGGATTACACTACACTATTACACTATTACTGCATAGGAAACATACATGTGGATAACACTACACTATTACACTATTACTACAGAGGAAATATACATGTGGATTATTACACTATGATAAACTTTAAACCATCGAAAAGAACACAAAACCAAAACACAGCTACATCCGTCTAGCCCATTATGGACACAGAACCAATATAATGTGTCTTTACAGCATAAGCTTAAGCCATAAAAACATTCCGCTTCAATTCTTAATCTGATATTCTTCCTTCCTATATACACACCTGGATCAGGAGTAGGGCAGTTCATTTCGTCGTCACCGCCAGCACATTCCGGAGTAAAGTTACATAACCAATCATTCGGAATACAGCGGGCCTCGGTCATGCACTCGTAGCGGTCCAGTGGGCAACCAGAGGCGGCTGAGAGGAGAGACAAAAAATACAACTTTTATAATGGTCGCGACAGCATTAAAGATGTGATGATTTGTCAATTTCGTAAGTTTAATTGTCATGAAGTTTAATTACACGAAGCTACAAGAATAACCATGTAACGTCTTCTTAACATACCAATCGAGGTTAATCAAGCGCCGTAACATGTATATAAAAGGAATGCACTGCGATGTAGTTTAGACATTATGTTATTTACATTTGCGATACCGGGGTGATCGCGATAACCAGTAAATAAATCGTGAGCCACATATATATTATACATATAATATATATACACTTTATACTCACGACAATTATTAGCAGTGCCCTCATCGTCTCCACCCGGGCAGTCGGTCACCAAGTCGCACTCCTGGTATGACTCAATGCACGTCGCTCCATCCGCACAAACGAAGTCACACAATGACGCTGAAAGCAGCATTTAAAAGCAATGCAACTCTTGAAAAGTTTGATATGGTAATATAAGATGCAAAACATGTATCAATATTATTTGATTATGAAGTGATGGTTTTATTCGTTTTGAACTGTCTGAATTCTGCTTTTTTAACACTGGTCCTTCCCGGTTTGCTGCATAGCGACCGTGCCAAGCCACTTAACCAGACTGTTAACATATACTTCCATTTATTGCTATCGTAGAATGCGTAACAATTTCTGAATAAAACGTGATACAACTTATACGCACGGTTGATAATTTCACTGTAGCTGATTTCGAAGCCTTGTGCTGTATTACTATAATCGGACATAAAAGTGACAAAGAGGAAGGTGGATCCAGACGGCGTGTTCAATATGCCGTTTCCTATCATTCCTGAATATGTCTCAGTTGTGTAGCCATCTGATACCTGAAATGACATACAATTGCACGTACGATGTATATCACTTTCACGATTTTGAAAGATGAGATGTAACGAATTCATGTAACGGACGTCTTGAATACCTGTTTATACATGTAGAGCTCTATGCCTGAGTGATATCGATGGTAGATAACCTCAAAGTTAGATAGATAGGAACTTCATTTCTTATATACATTTATATTCAACTAGATTCACCGAATAGCAAATACATTATTTTTATCAGGATACTCACATAGACAAAGTCATAATTAGATTCGGTATCAAATGACAAAACTTCAAGCTGAATCATGTGTAGAGGCGAACTAGCCCTGATCACCCAAGAGCATGTCATATGGTCATCATAGAAATTCGGGAAATTGCCAGATGCGAAACTTCCAGGCATGGATGCGTCTAAGGTCAGGGTGCTTCCACAAGCTTAGGACATAAGCAATACATTTACAACATAAAATAGCTTCAATTATAATTTTGATGCTCATGCAATGCGTTCACAATGCAGTAAACAACATTTTGCTGCAACACTAGTAGCTCTATGTTACGATATATTGGAGCGGTTTTCCCGCGAGAATGCTTTGAAAAACAGCAGAAATATTTTCTATACATCATACAATCTCAATGATGATATTAAAACAAATTAGCATGTTCACATAACGTGATGCTCACCACTCGAGGCGGGTTGGTAGTACATGCCAAATCCAGAAGCAACTACTGCGTAGTCCGATGTGAACCGAACTGCAAAGCCCTCGATTCCGCCAACCTTAATAAATTTAATCGTAAGAAACATCGGTCATTTAATTATACTAAGGCAAAGCCTTCTTTTTGGGAAATAGTCATTTCCCTAATATGGGGTTTAACATGTGAACCCATTACTTGTTGTGTTGATAATACAGGATTGGCATTGCTTGGCAAATAAAAACCCAAAGAAAATAATCTTATATAATATAATATTGTTGTACTGGGAGCATCGACTTGTGAACGAATTCGTGAACGCAATATTGTTGTAGATACAGCCAGATATAGTTATAGATACAGCTAGCCAAGTGGCACTCTATTAATCGCAAATGTTGCGCAATCTTTTGAGTCTACCTGTCTTTCTGCTATCCACGGTGATGTCAAAGGGAAGTAAGCTGGTATCATCGTTCCACTCTCCGACCATTCGCGACCATTGCTATCCTCAATCTGCAAGAGTCACAATGGAAAACAAACCTTGAATTATTCATCACATGGTTGTGAGAAATCAAAATAATTTAAAACCACAATGATTGGCATTACTAATATCATGCAGAGCTGTAATCAATCAAGAACGCATTCAGAATCCAAGTAGAAGGGTAGGAAGGTGCCAATGGTATTACATTAAAGTACCGACCGTGAATGTAGATGCCCCCTCCGCAATAAATGCTTAAAAAACATTATTCATAAAGCAAATATACTCACCACAACAAAATCATAGTCTAACTCGGTGTCGAACGCAAACATGCTGAGCATCGTGAACTCGCTCGAGTCGCCGTTTTCAATCAGCCAACATTCGTCTACATTGAGTGGATAATTGTCGGGATGGTTGGGTGACGTGAACGATCCAGGGTCACTTGCATCCAGCAATGTACAGCCACCTGCAAAAGGATTGAATAGCATTGCGAAACGCCACCAGGTGTGGTTTTAGATTAATAAAGAATTTAGAAATTTAAAATATTTGGAAGTTAGATTATACCAAATTTATATGTTAAAAGTGTGTGTTAGATATGCCTATAATATGTCAAATTTTGGTGGTGTTGAATCATACAAATAAATATTAATATTAGGTCCTTTGATAATACCAATTTATATGTTATTTAAGTGTTTAAGCAATATGAAAAACCATCGCCTCTTTGAGTAGAATCTATTTTTACATAGACAAGTGATCCGGCAAATGATCGCTTGATGGTTAGATAAAGATTCACTCAATGCTGCTTTAATTAAGAGAGTTGTTAAAACGATATCTGACCATAACTTAAAACAAGCTTGAAAAACTGTAAACTAGTCTTAAGATGATTATCATATATGAAACAAATGGTTAACAATTTACCATAAGGGTTAATGAACGTTGTCAACTCGAAGCCAGGGCGCGTTACAGAGCCGTCTGAAGTAAAGGTCAGGAACAAGAATTTGCCACTGATTCCGGATTGGGGTAGCTGGTTATCGGTCAGTCTAGCAGAGTCGACACCGTTGGACACCTGACAAATACCGATTATACCATTGTCATTATGTTGATTATGATATGTTGTAATTCAAATGTCTCCCCAATGAACCGTTGTGTGAATGATTTTGTTTGAGTATGAAAGCGCTTAAAATATTGAAATCACTACTACATTTAGTATCTATAAATATATTTCAGGCATTTTAAAATCTGTTAATATTTTATTAGATCAAATTGTTCAATAAGCATGATTTTTCAATGACTTTCTCAACTATTCACTCATATATATACTTTAAAATGCCCCACACGGGAATATTAACAATATAATATATATAAACAATAAGAAAGGCATTAATGATAAGGAAAATTCAAAAGTAGTGCGACTCTATAATTGATAAATAGATCATTGATAAAAATGGAATCTCTTATTCGATTTGCACATTTGAATTTATAGAAACATCCTACTTACATAGAGGAAATCCCAATTATTTTCTAGATCAAACTCCGAAAAGGTGACACTAATATATTGGCCCTCTGGAGCCTTGAGCACCCAACTGCATATGGCGTTGTTAGAGTAGTTGCTCAAACCGAAATTTGGTGAAGAGATAGTCACCGGGTTGGTTGCATCGATGATCGTAGTGCTACCACATGCTGCATTTGAATAATATATTCATGTTTTAAGATGAAGTGGCGAGATTAAACTATTCAAATAGAGCACCCATACGCTGGTCCAGAATGTAGTCATATATATTTTCTTGCTGACTTTTGGTTGTACTATTTGCAATATTAAGCCCTTTCAACTTTGACATGAGCTAAGGCTGCACCTTAGCTTTGGTTAAATAAAAAAGTCTAGCATTATCCGATAATCTGTCGAAATAGTATTACTGATTTTGTTATAGGAGCGGATGCTCCAGTGGTGAGAAGCAGTTTGTAAGTATGAAATCTAAATTAAAATGTAAAACAGTCAAAATTAAAATCACTAGGTATTCATGTATGAAAATGGGTACTTTTGATTTTCCTCCTGTACCATCTCCATGCATCATCTACATACATTTCTGGATACCTTGATATAACTATGCCGAAACCTTACCACTAGAGCCGGGCTGGTAGTACATTCCAAAGCCGGGCCTCGTGACGCTTCCATCGGAGGTGAAGCGAACCACAAAACCGTCGGCATCATCAGGAAGCTTATCGAATGCAAATATGTGATGTAACTATGTACATTTTTGTTCTGTATGTGACACATATGATATGAATCTCCTTTTGCAAAGGATTTACACACTTTGAGTAATAGTTTAAATATATATATTTATTATCAGAAAATGTTAATATATGCTTGTATTCTTCTCCTTGTATAAGGGTTTGATTACATAGAAAACGTTTAATGAACTTATTTAGGCTAAAACGACGGTTTAAAAAAATAACTTTGGGTAAATCAAAACGCTACTCAATTTTAGTTGCGTTTCTTCAGGCAAGAAGTGTTTTGAGTGTCCATCATTCATTTTGGAAAGAAACGATTATAATTTATTATTATTTAAAATAAGCAAATCACACGCTTTTTATGTGACTAGGCCCCCTAGGGACATACCTGTCTTGCAATAATCGACGGACTCGGAGCAATTAATGGGAAATAGTCGGGCATCACATCCCCACTTAACTGCTGGTAAGAATTGCCATTGCTGTCCTCTATCTGTATTGAAATATGCATAGGATGAGGATTAGATATAAGCTGACTCCTGAAGCTTAGATAGTGATTTAATTTTGATAAGTGGCTTGGTCCATTCAAAGGATTATGAATTGATAGTGCAGTGTAATAACTAATAATCAAGAATATTCATACCAATGACATATTCAACTTTTGACATTCACACGCAGTCATCGGCTACAAAAACGGTTCCAAAACAAGTTTGCAAAAAAAAAAAGAAAAGAAAAAATAAAAAATCACACACTTACCGATACAAAGTCATAGTTTGCTTCGGTATTAAACGCAAACATGGTGAGCATGGCGAACTCAGAGGTTTCGCTGATAATGAGCCAACACGAGTCGGCGTTGTTTGGGTAATTCGATGGGAAATTGGGCGAAGCGATCGCTCCAGGGGTGCGCCAAACCTCGATATTGGTTTGATCCTCACAGACTGAAAATGTAAAAACGTTAAAGTTACTATTGTATTATTTAAGACAAAGTTACTTTGTGTTGAAATCGGTACCAGTTTTGTCAAAATCTCACAAAATCGTATAAGATTGTTTATACATATACTCGACAACAAAAGAAGTGTCCGGTTGTTCAAACTACTGTAACTTGAAAAATATTTGGTCGATTTTTATCAATTATGTACCAAATTAAACAGCACATAATATGAACTTATTTAATAAGATTTTACGACTCTATATTTGCTATTGACGATTCGGCAAACTCTTGAAAATGAGCGATTGAAAAAGCAAGTAACAAACACTCTAAGATGCATTTCCATGGCTGTTTCAAATATCTAGCCATTATTTTTACAGGTTATTGGTGCATTTGGACTCTTTAGTAGCATATTCAATATTCAAGTCAGTTTCGGCGGTCGCTGGAGTTAATAAACAGTTTTGCGAATGGCCTGACCCAAGGCACCGGAAGTGCCAGCGATGGGACAATTGTTCAAAAAACAGTTTGAATATGCCAAATGCTGCCTTCACTGGTTTTCTAATGCTCCATTAATGGGTTTACAACAGTTTTAAAAATTACATTTCGCTTATTTTTTGGTTACTTCGAAGCACGATATTGATCGAAAATTCACGTTAAGTAAACCTTTGGTAAATCCGTAGAGTAAGTTTTCAATCAATAAAAACACATTTTCGTGCATGTCAAAGACAACCTGATGGCCGATTTCCTAACCTTAGCCTCGTAGCAATAGTGCACGCAAGCGTACGCCTCGATAAATAGATTGAACTATTTTACTCCATTTTAGGGTGATAATGTGGCTAAAATGACAGATAAACAGCTACTCATAGCTCGTAACTGTAGATTACAGTGTTCCTACCTATTTTAAACGTATTCACTTAAAAATCTATTGTTTGCGCGAAACCGCGCCAATAACCAGCGTATTTTCAATGCATTTCGCGACATCGTATGTATGGCAAACAAGGACAACAACGGCTTTTCGGTATATTTTTCTATTCCGCGCACCCTTGAAGATAATATTGACAATGACAGTTCGCGTTCGAATGTCCCGACTATGTAGCCAGGTTGAATTATCCCTTTCGAAATAAACCGAGTTTATTCGAGAAGTATGGGTAGGCTATGGAGCAAATGAAATTTAAAGTGCAATTAACAGAGTAAAGAGCCTGTGAGCTATCTTAATATCATACCGCTTTTATTTTGTAACATGATAAAGACTGTTTCGTAGTTAAGCGTCAAAAACACGCTTTTCCGACATATTACGATGTGTCCTGCGTCGCATGTCGCATAGAAATTTATTATTTCTCACCGGTTTCGAGTAACGAAAACCTTGTACTATTTATAGAACATAGCGCTTTTCCTCTCCTTACGATACTCATTGAATGATGGTCAAAATCAATGTTTCTTAGCCCTTCGATAAAACGAACGAGATAATCGTCAAACGGAATCCAAATGGTTAGGTTTGAGAGACCATCTATAATTAACATAACTGAAACAAACTAACGTGTTTTAATTGTTTCCACTTTTATACAATGACAAAAATATAAACCTAAAATGACCGGACATATCTTTTGTTGTCGAGTATATATGTATATATATATTGTTCAAACACTGCTCTCTAGGTTTTACCAAAGATAGTAGAGTACAAGATGGGACAGTAAGCGCTTTTAGTGTAACAGGCTACTCTCTCCCGCAGCAAAATAAGCCTGGTTCGTGATGCACATAGCAGTACATGTACATGTGTAAACATATGAAGTTACACTCAAAAAGAAAATCAATTTTGAAAGAAAAAATAAAACTATTCTTATTTATTCTGCTTGTTGTGACAGTTATTACTATGTTGGTACCTTCAATAAACTTGTTTCTCACTTTCCAAAAGAAACAGAACTACAAAAAGTTGAATAAATAGCTTAAGAAGAGAAGATATGACAGGAAATATCCATCCAAACTGATTGATAAAATACGATACCAAAATATTACTACCGTTTTATCATGCGAAAAACAATATTTTCAGTGACATCATATTGATTCGCCCTTCATCTATTTCTCCAGTTTTTTTTAAATAGATTGTGCGCGTTTATTTGCCTCCATTTTTAAATAAAATACCCACAAAAAACATAGCCAAAAAAAGCGGAAAATTTGTGTTTCGATGGTTAGATGGAACTGTGATAACATGAGATATAGTAACTTTATTAATTTACATTCGAATAAGTACTTGATGTTGAGAATACACCGATTAATTAAAGAAAAAATATAAAGTAATCCGTTCGAAGTATAAGTCAAGAAATCGTAAAATATTGAAGCTTAAACTTGCATAATCAAATTATTTTTCTTCATCATGTATGAAGAAGGGCCAACGTAACAGATTAAAACAATAAAAACATGTTTTATTCATTGCTAAAACACAAAATTTAAGCTTAAAACTTAGCCTATATTACATTGAAATGCACACTGATTTCTGGATCCAACCAGGCTTATCGCCTTATGCACACACAAGTAGCGAAAAACATAGCAGTGAATGGAGCTGTCCTATCTTATTCTCTACCATCTTTGGTTTTACTATATTTTTTTTAAATACGGAGTCTACCTCAGGAGATAACTTGCAAAGAGTTTGCTATATTTTGGTTTTGGTATATTTCACATGTACGATTAATTGAAATGAAATCCGCTCACAGTCACACTGTTGCTCGTCCTCTCCATTGGGACAATCGGCAGTTCCATCGCAGGGACCAGAAATACATGTGCCGTCGTTACACTGGAACTCGTCGGGGCCGCATTGTGTACCTTTTGAGAATGGAAATGCTCAGTCAATGCTTACTCGCAATATAGTAGTTCAATTCATTATTGGATATATTCTTTTAAGAATTGATTTTCAATAATGAATTGTACTACCCGTAATGCCCAAAAATGCTGAAACACAATTGTCTTTGATATTTATGTTATAAAAAAGCCAATAGCCGATTGTATAAGTCTGTGTTAGCCACAAGCAGCGCTTAAAGGATGCTTTAGCGGAACTTAATCTGCCACCCGGCGGCATCAATCTGGTATTTTCACAACGAATATCATATGAAACATTAATTTCAATGAAGCTCACAACAACAATTATACGAACATGAACATTCTGATGATGAAAGAAAAAAAAACTTCAAGAAATTCAAGAAATTCAAGAAATTAGCTTGAGGCTAACACCCAAGTGCGGAATTCATGTGCGCACTTGGCCATAAGTGATTTGGCACCGAAATAATGGATAATAAAAATAAGATTTAATCTTTTCTTTAAGTGGCACCTACGTTGACCTTAGATATTGCATTCATTGTAAGAAAAGCCAGATAAGGTTTAACCGTAATATATAATCACAGGTATAAATACGTAACATTTGGTTAGAGCCTACATACACCTACCGAAATCCAGTTCAGGGACGTTATCGAGGAGCCAGTCTCGAATGGTCCACACATTGACGTAGACACCTGGCGTCGATGAGGCACATCCGTAACCCCACGAAACGACGCCTATCAGTTCTGCATCGCCGTCTTCATTTTTCACCACCAGGGGGCCGCCGGAATCACCCTTTTAATGCAAGAGAACGT
>LQRL01172979.1:0-10297 GCA_001703475.1 Hydroides elegans
TTCCAGAATCGACAATTTGCAACCGATCCAGATAAAACCTTAACGAGGCACGACTTCAGACCTCGGTTTATACGAGAATAAAATTTGAAAGGTCTAGCTTGATTGCGTCATACCAAACTCGCCTGCACAAAGAGCTTGACATCTGTAAAAATGATTAAAATCGACAATTTTTAAAGTGCTCCAGAATCGACAATTTTCAACCGATCGAGTTAAAACCTTGACGAGGCACGACTTCAGTCCTTGGTTTATATGTGTATAAAATTCGAAAGCTCTAGCTCAATCGCGTCAGACCAAACTCGTCTGCACAAAAAGCTTGGCATATGAAAAAAAGTTTAAAATCGACAATTTTTAAAGCGATCCAGAATCGACAATTTTTAACCGATCGTGATGAAACCTTGACGAGGCACGACTTCAGACCTTGGTTTATACGTGTATAAAATTTGAAGGCTCTAGCTCAACTTCTTCATACCCAACTCGCGTGCACAAAGTACTTAACATCTGAAAAAAAAAGTTTAAAATCGACAATTTTTAAAGTGCTCCAGAATCGACAATTTTCAACCGATCGAGATGAAACCTTGACGAGGCACGACTTCAGACCTTGGTTCATACGTGTATAAAATTTGAAAGCTCTAGCTCAACTCCTTCATCCCAAACTCGCGTGGACAAAGTACCCTATATCAAGCGGGACAGACAGACAGACGGACGGACAGACAGACGGACAGACGGACAAGCTCAACCCTATATCCCCTCGTTTTCACGGGGGATAATAACATTAGCACACAAAGTCAAGATGGGTTTATGAGGAAGATTAGTAAACAGAGCTTGGGGTCCGCTCCACAATTGACTAGCTACGTCGAAACTGACCCGGGGCTCCAGTACATAGCGGTAGAAGCTGAAAAATAAAAACATAGTAAACACATCGTAACATGTAATACCTAAAGTCAGTATGGGTTTGTGAGGAAGATTGGTGAACAGAGTTTGGGGTCCGCTCCACAATTGACTGGCTACGTGGAAACTGACACGGGGCTCCAGTACATAGCGGTAGAAGCTGAAAAATAAAAACATAAAATAAAATATACATTATCCACACCAAGAGCCAAAATGGGTTTGTGAGGAAGATTAGTAAACAGCGCTTGGGGTCCACTCCATAATTGACTAGCTACGTCGAAACTGACCCGGGGTTCTAGGACGTAGCGATAGAAACTGCAAAATGAAAAAAAAAACATAAAACAAAATATGTTATTAACACCTAAAGTCAAGATTGGTTTGTGAGGAAGATTAGTGAACAGGGCTTGGGGTCCGCTCCACAATTGACTAGCTACGTCGAAACTGACACGGGGCTCCAGGACGTAGCGGTAGAAACTATAAAATGAAAACATAAAATAAAATATACATTATCAACACCCAAAGTCAAGATGGGTTTATGCGGCAGATTAGTAAACAAGGCCTGGGGCCCCCTCCATAACTGGCTGGTCACATCAAAATTCACACGGGGCTCCAGTACATAGCGGTAGAAAATGTTAAATGAAAACATAACATAAAATACATCTTATTCACACCCAAAGTCAACATGGGTTTATGCGGCTAATTGGTGAATAGGGCTTGGAGTCCACTCCACAATTGGCTGGCCACATCAAAACTGACCCGGGGCTCCAGGACGTAACGGTAAAAGCTGTAAAATGAAAACAAAAATAACATTAGCAAACAAAGTCAGTATGGGTTTGTGAGGAAGATTGGTGAACAGAGTTTGGGGTCCGCTCCACAATTGACTAGCTACGTCGAAACTGACACGGGGCTCCAGTACATAGCGGTAGAAGCTGAAAAATAAAAACATAGTAAACACATCGTAACATGTAATACCCAAAGTCAGTATGGGTTTGTGAGGAAGATTGGTGAACAGAGTTTGGGGTCCGCTCCACAATTGACTGGCTACGTCGAAACTGACACGGGGCTCTAGGACGTACCGATAGAAACTACAAAATAAAAACATTAATAAAACCAATGTTCAGATGGGTTTATGCGGCTAATTGGTGAATAGGGCTTGGGGTCCGCTCCACAATTGGCAGGCTACGTCGAAACTGACACGGGGCTCCAGGACGTAGCGGTAGAAAATGTGTTGGAAACTAGATGGTAAAGTAAGTACATGTAGCGGGGATTCCAAGGGTTATTAATTTGTTTATAGATTACCATATTTTTATTGTTTTTGATATTTTTTGCTTTGTGGGGGAGTGCGAGAGGAATAGAAAATTCAGCGCTCACACACGTACACAGTACATGTGACGTTAACACTTGGCCCTAAACGCTGCAGTAGTAAGGCTTTACAGCTTTACAGGGATACATTGTAGGACTGTCCATTTGCGCTCCTAGCGAACAATTGAAATCTAAAGTCTATTGTTACCTTTTCAGTGGTGCTTCTGACAGTTTTTCTCTGCAGTTGAAGTAAACTTTGAGATTCACATTGGCCACTTCCAGAAGAACCTAGAATAACACGAGAAACAATTTCTATAATTCTCAACCTTTTACTCCAGTCGTCAACTTGGTTAATCGTGAAGAACAGCAAGTACGGTGCATTACGAAGGGGACGAAGAAGGTAAAAAGAAAGCCAAATGGTGCAACAATGTATTTTAGTATTTACATGTAAGTTGAACAAAGATGGGTGGAGGGGGTATGACTGGCACTTCAGCTTGTTATTGTTTTAACAGTTGGAGTTAAAATAACTATTTTCCGGTCAATCCGGTCAAGTTCTTTTTAAACCAACTTAAATTGTTAACAATTGGGTTTCTTTTTATTTATATAAAACTTGAAACTGTTTTACATAACTCTTAACTGGTTGCTGTTGCTGCCAAAATGTATGCAAATGAATTTCTCACCATGATAAGCGGCGTGTACTTTTGGGCTGCCCTCGTGGCCGGATCCAAGATGGCGACCACGTCGAAGGCGGGCTTTGCTGGTTCCCGGGCGAACACGTGCACAACGCTGAAAAAAAGGAAAACCAGTTTATTTATTTGATGTACTAAATCTATTTTTTTGTATCAATATAAGTTCTATATAGACCTGTGAACATGTGAACAACGCTGAAAAGATAACAAAATATGCCACTGATTAAGAAACGACTTTGCAGTAAAACATACGTGAATTACAAATAATTTATTAATGGAAGTCGGAGGTTGTTGTGTTAATTTTCATAAAGGTTGCATGTGTATTATAGAATATTTTCTTAGTTAGAACGAGAACAAAATTTTCAAATTCATTAATCTACAGTAGGTCTATATAGGCCTACTCTGTTAACTATAAATTTTATAAACTATGAATTTATAAATGTAACTATGACATATTTAAAACTAACTGCGGGTAACAATATTTTTCACTTTCCATATTCATCTACATTATGTTCTCTGTGAAACACAATATAGGATAAAAGGAGGTTTTTAATAAAAATAAATGTATAAATGTAGCTATTAAGTATCCATACTTACCTATGTTGATCCGTATGGTAGGGCACGTCCTTGCGGGATTCCTGCTGCGGTGTCGACATGAGTAAAGCGGCGATTTTCATGATGAGGTCACTGGCCCTGAAAACACATGAGATACGAAACATGATTTTATGTTTGTTTTACAAACAAGGTTCAATCTCTGAATCACTGACTAATCTTTTATCAAGCTTGCAGGCTGCTAGATTAACAAAGAAATAACATGTTTTAATCACGTTTCTGATTGATCCTGAAAACACATGAGATACGAAACATGACTTTATGTTTTTTTTTTACAAATAAGGTTCAATCTATGAATCACTGACTAATCTTTTATCAATGCTTACTGGGCCCTAGATTAAAAAAGAAATGACGTTTTTTAGTCTTGTTTATGCTTGATACTTTATTTGCATAAAATGTGTTTTACTAACCATACTATCTAGCTGCTTATTTCATTTTTAACGTGAGTACTTACGGCGAAATTCTAATTCTCACTTAACAAACTCTTTCTCAACCTTACATCCAAGTAGTTCAATCAGTCTGCGTTAAAGTGGTGCTTCATGTTTGGGAATCTTCATTGCAATTATTTGTTTAAACTCAAAAGTATCGTTCTATTTCCAAAAAAAAAAACTCGCTCATTAGCCTCCAGTTCCATCTTCTTAACAATATTTTCAACTTAATTTGCCGACGCTTTCGAATACATCTTAATCGTTGCTCTTAAATTACTTTCTACACATACAAAACATGCAAAACATTTTTTGAAATAAAATCCACCTCCTCATAAGCAACTTACTCGTTTGCATCCAGCTTCATTTTCTTGACAATCTTTTCAACTTTGTTTGCCGACGCTTTCGTGGTGTACTGCTCGAGAAGACTGAAGTCGTCTTGTGTGAAATCTTCGCCGTCGCTCAAGGGACCGATCACCTGTGGGTAAAACAAAGTTTTTTCTTTACAAGATATATATTTAACCATCGGTTTAGGAATTACCAAGGTGACAAGTATACACTTCCGGAAAAAAAAAACTGGATATGGTTTATTTGACTTCTTTCCATGGACTTATCTACAAAACGGGTAAATTGAACAGGTTTCTAGTTAGAGACATTCTACGCTATAGCACGGATCTTTTGGTTAAAAAAATACCTATTCAATGTTCAATGTTTTTATCTCAAAAATCTTCTTGTCCTAGACTCTAACAATGAAACTCTGCACCAAAAGTACAATTTTCGGATCATTAATAAAGTAGTTACTTAAAATGAAAATTTAATTATTATGACTGAACCCGATCTGATAACTCCCCCCTCACATCTCCTGAAAAAAAAGACAATACATATACCTTGCCATTCGCTACAATGCCCCGTTGTCCCGCCTTAAAGTGTAGCACCTCACGACAAAAGATGGAAGGTCACGGACTTGAGTCTAAGGCCTTCTTTTTCAGCCAAGCTTATTCTTATATTGACAAAAATCTGCAAATGCGCTGTTGGTCTCAACATGTTTTCGTTCCGAATGAACTTTATCAGTCCTGGACGGGTTGACCGGCGGATTTGATACTTTGGTTGCCGGATTTTGATTCTCTGATACCTTCTCAAAAAAATAAGAAATCATACGAACCTTTCCGTTTGCAACAATGCCCCGTTGTCCCGCTTTGAAATGCAGCACATCGCGGCAAAAGATGGAATGACCTTGAAGGAAGGTCAAGGACTTGGATTCAAGGGCGTTCTTGTAGGCGTCCATATCCATGCCCTGAAAATGGTCGAAATCAAAATGTATTATTATGTTTCATTTGTTTTGTGTGCGTGTGATTTTTTTCGCAGGTTATAAGTGCCTTATTCGTCGACCTCACCAGTATGTGCCAATTAAGACTCACCGAAGCTTACTTAAGCTTGTAAAGGGAACACACAGCTTTATATTCAGAGATTAAAGTGCTAAATTTTCGAAAAATAAAACACACACACAATATCTACAAGTCGGAAAGGTGTAAGTCTTCATTTCCCCTCTATCTCTCCTATCATTGTAATATATGAAATATTCTAATATTTTAGTAAGCTTAACCATAGTAAACATCAACAAATGAATCGAATATTTACCCGGGTAATATATCATTTTCTTACAAGTTTTCATATTAATTAGAGTTGATACATGTAGCATTAT
The DNA here is from genome assembly GCA_001703475.1 of Hydroides elegans. NCBI lineage: Eukaryota > Metazoa > Annelida > Polychaeta > Sabellida > Serpulidae > Hydroides > Hydroides elegans. The sequence goes on from LQRL01172979.1 coordinate 5,619, forward strand.
CAATGTCAAACTCATCATGTGTTTGTTGCTTACCGAAACGACGAGATCATCCAGCGTCTTTTCTCCGCTGGCCAGCTGGCGAACAAAGTCCTCTTTCACCAATTTCGTTACAAACATCTTGGCCTGGCCGCTTGGCAAGGATTCCATGGCAACCTAAATATTGCAAACGAATCGGTTTACACTTTTTTATTTATTTTGGCTTTAGTTTTCAATGTTTCGTTGTCATATCAAGATCAACTAAGATAAACCTTTCAAAGTTGGCTATTCATAAGTGGCCAAGGTGTAAGGTAATACATAATGTTACATGAAAATGCTTACATATTTAAGAAACACCATTATGACACTTTTCCAACAAACCAACTTCCTTAATTTTCTTATTAGTTATCCCAAAAACAGTCCGAAGGAGCCTATTATAATTAATACCTGAACAGCTTTGGCAAAATAAGGAGCTTGAGCGTCTTCAAAGTCCGAATTCGTAGGATTGTGAACGATTGCGAGACGGCCTGCATTTGAGGATTTCTGAAAAAAAAACATCATATATTTATCAACGACAAACTGTTTCATGAACATTTTACACCAAGGATTCCTTTTTAATAGTAAAATATTTAGAAACATCAAACTTCAAACCATCAATCATTAAAATAAAATGTGACTCAATTATTGAGACAGGTATGCAAATCATAGTTTAAGCAACTTCCAATTAGGTGCCAGTCGCAGTTGTTTCTATCATAAACAAGCATTTCTTTCCTTTCCTATTTTACTTTCGCGCTAGGCCTTAAATTCTTTTCGCAAAAGTTGCGAAAGCACGCAATTTTTTTTTCGCATTTCCTAATTTTCTTTTCACAAATTTCGAAATTGTAGCCGATACTTATTACCAAATATTGCTTCGCATCGGCTACGAACAAACCTCAACTTAGTTTTCGCATTTTCCGAAATTAATTCGTAATTTGCGAGGATGCGAACGGCTAGCGCCAGCCTAGATTAAGGTATCAGTTACCCACCAGTTGTTTAATTGCGTCATAGACGAGCATCCGTCCTTCACTGGTATCTACATCAGCCACGATCCAGTTAGAGAGAGCGCGAACCGCTGGTTCCTCTGCAAAACAAATAATAATTGTGTTTTGCGATGATATATAAAGGCGCATACACATAACAATATAATTGTCGTAGAACATGATGATACGTTATAGAATGACAGTTCGCTATCAATGCTGAGCTTGTTAGAAAATAAACGCTCAGAGTACACATCTTTGTTCATTACACCTTCGTTTTACAGGATGTTATGTTTATCGTTTCTAGTGAAAAAAGAAAACGTTGGGTTTTCCTTTGAATTGATTCTAATTAGGAAATGTACCTTTCTCGGCAGTAACATGCATATTTGTGTGTTTTCAGCGCGTTGTGTTTTGTAAATCCTGATGATTGATTAATCATAGTTCGTCAATACTAGGAAAACCATGACGGTTTCAGGATCTTTGCATTCCCAACGTACCTTTCTTCGATATGTAGTACAGACTGCTTGCCATAACGCCGGTCTGGTCAGCTGGGCCGAGGCGTTCAAGTACTACGGGCTGTTCGACCACGCTGCCCGCTGAAAACCGAATTTGTCATAACATAAATGAAAGATCATTCCAAGGGGATTCCAAGCTAAATTGTAATCTAATTAAGGTTAGGTTGTAACAATGCACAATTGTAACAATTAGGTTGTAACAATGCTGGATTTATAGCTGGTGCTCAATACTCCTCACTGCTTTAACTCTACATTAATTATGGTTGATCAAAAGCAGCATCCAGATAGGGATTAACATTAATAATGGATCTCTTTAGAATACGTTATTTAGAGCATATCTAATTTTAATCACATTACTCGTTCGTCGGATAGAGCACATTTCACCTTCTGACCCCGAATGAACTATTGTTGAGGAAAATGGCAACTACCTAAATGCCCATGACTAATCAACGAAAACATACTGATGCTTTGATTATAATTATCTGTCGTTGTCAAACAGCGTTTACTGAATAAACAATGAAGATATTCATATCAATATTAAATCTTTGCATTGCGATTTATTGCATGTGTTGAATTGCGTTGATTAAAATATCCTTCTTGATAGATTACAAACTTGATAGATTACTTGGCGGGACACCCCTGAATAAGGAACAATTTTGCCGGCCCCGAAGGTGTTCCCTAAGCAGAGGTTTTACTGTATTGATGCAATGTGTGAGTAGCTTTGTAAACTTTGAGCATTTTATTCAGAGTTTTCTTTTATAAGACATATATAGGATTATACTAACGCATGGATTTTGATATGTCCAGATATTCCCCCTCGGTATCGAGCACACGTGAGTTAAGTCTTGGCATGACGTTGGGTTCGTCCATCAGATAGTCAAGCACGTCCATGCCGTCACTAAGGTGACCCTGTGGAAATAAAGATAACATAATGGAATATTTGAAAGATAAGATTTGAAAAAGCTTCAGATTAGAAAGTATAAAATTATCAACTGCGCAGGTTGATAAAAGGTTCGTTCATCCGATAACCCAACACATGTATATGCCATGACAATAGGGACCCTGGAGACAAATTAAAGTTTGATTAAAACAAAATAATTTAAGGTGAGTTTAGCTGAAAAAGACATCTTAAGAAGCCAAAATAGATTCTATTTATTGTGATATATTTATATGTCACAATATATATATTTTTTTGCAATTATTTACTATCACTTAGATAACATGACAGATCCAGCTAAATTTCTTCAAAATGTGACACTATTTCGACAATTTGTGGTTGATCGACATGAAACCTTGAACAGGCACAGCTTCAATATATGTTTATGTATATAAAATTTAAGACCTAGCTTGATTACTTTAATATGGGATGCCATTTGACAATTTGTGTTTGATTGACATGAAATCTTGACGAGGCACAACTTCATTATGTGGATTATAGAGCTCTAGCTTAATTCATTCATAGCTTGTTCCATCATTGAAGACAATTCGAGGAAAAAGACGATTGATGAATCAACATAGGGCTATGTTGAAGTTGTATTCGTACTTCGCATCTAGCAAAGACAGGGTATTCTTGACTGTTTTCCTCATATATACATACTTAAATGATAATATCTTACATTATCACCGACATTTCCTCAACTGAATATGACATTTTTCAAAGTGGTCCAGAATCGACAATTTTATGACCGATCGAGAAAAAACTAGGCACGATGTATACGAGAATTAAATTTGAAAGCTCTAGCTCAATTGTTTCATACCAAACACGCGAGCACAAAATGCTTGGCATCTGAAATAGTTTAAAATCGACAATTTTTAAAGTGTTCCAGAATCGATTCGACAGTTTTCAATCGATTGAGATGGAACCTTGACGAGCCCCGACGTCAGACCTTTGTTTATACGTGTGTAAAATTTCAAAGCTCTACATCAATTCCTTCATACAAAACTCGCGTGCACAAATTACATTATATCAAACGGGAGGGACAAACGGACGGACGGACAAGCTCAACCCTATATCCCCTCGTTTCACGGGGATAATTATTAAATACATTTTATTAATGAAAAAAATTGTTATACATAATTGCTCTCACGTTATTCTTCGCGGTATACATATTATAAAAACTGTTAATGTATTTCCCATTAACTAACCCTTTGAAACATTTAAATACCCCTCAACCTATAATTAAGTAAGACATGAGACCCTCCTTCCCGCCTTTAAAATCGAATAACACTGTTCTTCAAACAGTTCCCCTGTCTGACCCCTTGCGAAATCTAGCAGTTTGTATGGTCACCTCATAAAAGACTAAACATAAGGTTTTATATTTCAAACACATAGGAAATTTATATTAAAGTTCACATGGCGATCGACCAAAATACTTGGGAAAAGGCACCAGTAACGTTTAAGGGTAACTTGCCCGGAGGCCAAGTTTGAAATAGGGCTAGAGCGCGAACAATGAACGCATGTAAGCCAATTTAGCAAATTAATTTAGCGAATTTATACATATTTACACGTGTAAAAAAACATGAAAAACAAAGGAAAATCTTTAGACATGAACGTGAGAGGTTCAAGGTACAAGATGATTTCGTCGGTTTACAACACTATAAAACATATTTTTGTGCATCAAATACACATAAACCGTAAATTTGAAGGACAAAGCTTTATCTAATTTGAAATACGGCTTAAGGATTCCCTTTGATGGTTACGTCGGATTAGCATATTAAGATTGGTTTTCAAGACTCATTCATATAGTATGGATAAGTAGTTACTTGACACTTTGTAAAATGCTGTTGAAAGCGTTGTTACATCTACTTCATTTAAGCTTACAAGTACCTATTCAAATGCTTATCAATTAAGTGCCTAAATAAGTTGATATAGTGTTGCCTAAAACGAGAGTGCTTAGACATATGAATCACATACTTATTATTTAGTTAGTGAAGGAGACCTAACGTCGACACGCCTCAACGATAAATCAAATCAATCTATCATTGTATCATCCTTAAGCACCCATCTCTTGTTTTGTTGGTATGTACTATTCATAGTTAAAAACCGGAGAAATACTGTTGAGGATAAAACACAAACACTTGGATCAAGATATAATGATAAAAACTGACAAATTATGAACTTAATCTTAAACATTACGTCCTGAAATGGAAACAAACATTGCGTTGAAGGATA
>LQRL01172985.1:11396-47256 GCA_001703475.1 Hydroides elegans
ATCTAACAGTATACATAGGCATATATAATCAACACAAAAAAAAAACACATATAAAAAGGCATTTTTGTTAATATATTCAAACTAACTTTGTTTACACTAAAAGTCTGACATTGGCAACTCTAGATCAGAAAATAGTGAGAAGATAGAGTTTTAATCATCATGATGATGATGATATTTATTTCACAAATAAAAAGCAATATATTAAAACAATTATTGCAAACTTTGATATCTCGCTCCGTTGAAAAAGAACTATCTTTAGCGATTGGTCAACCCTAGTGAACAGGTCTTAAAAGCAACAGTTTTAACCTATTTCCGCCCATTTGACAAAAATGCTATTACATCACGTTTCATCCCTTGTGATTCTCGCTGCATTTTCAAATGGATTGTGAATGAAGACTAATTGATCCAAATGACAGACCTAAGCCAAGGGCTCCGTGCTATCGAAGTTCCAACAATTGGCGAAGATTTTCCATTCTCCGTCCACCTTCTTGTAGATGTGAAGAGCCCTGAAATCAGAATATCAACACCTGAAATAGGTCAAATAAAGCAAAAACAAATAAGCAAACCTACAAATTACTACTGTGAATATTTTTCTGCGTTAAAAAGTTGAAAAGTAACGTTTTACTGAAAACATTTTTTGATAAATGTGTATACATACATAGAATATAGATAGATGGATAGATAGATAGATAGATAGATTGATAGATGGATGGATAGATGGATATAAAGATAGATAGATAGATGGATAGATAGATAGATATATAGATAGATAGGTAGCTATATTGATTGATAGATAGATAGATAGATAGATAGATAGATAGATATATGAATAGATAGATAGACAGATGAATATATATATATAGAGAGATGGGTGGAAAGATAGATAGATAGATACATAGATAGATAGATAGATAGATAGATGGATAGACAGATAGATAGATAGATAGATAGATAGATAGATAGATAGATAGATAGATAGATAGAAAGGTAGATAGATAGATAGATAGATAGATAGATAGATAGATAGATAGATAGATAGATGGATCGATCGATCGATAGATAGATCGATAGATAGATAGATAGATAGATAGATAGATAGATAGATAGATAGATAGATGGATAGACAGATATATAGAGATGGATATTTGAATTCAAAGGTGGATGGATAGATGGATAGATGGATAGATAGATAGACAGATAGATGGATAGATCGATATATCTCAATATTTTTAACGTTAAGGGGAAGTTGATCAGATGTCTCTAAAAAATGTGCTTAATATGCATTGCATTCTGAATTGCATTATGAATTACATTAAAAATATTTATTCTGAAGTTGCAAGCAAGAAATACAGAAAGGTTCCTGCAAGCAAATATGAAATCTCCTACCAAAATAAAGAGTTCAAGGAATCAAATGAGCATTAGATTTTTCTCTAACATATTCGTTTATATAGAGACTTTATTTAGATACATGTGCATTGGTTGGTATATTTACAAATATAATCCTAGATTACAATAATCGTTTTGAAAACAAATCTTTATTCTGTTCTGAAAAAGTTGCAAACAGAGAAAAGCTGCTACCACAATAAACCTTTACCCAAATAAACCGTTTAGTACCCTGGCATAAACAAAAATAAAATCACGGCTTTCAATCTGGTCCTTACTTGATATCCCATTTCTTCTTGTTCTCCTTGGTGAAGAACTGCACGACGAGCCTCTCTCCGGCCATGTCACCAACTTGACCAAATACTTCTTCGCTCTTGAGCACGATCGAGTGGTGGTCACGGGACACGATCAGGTTCACGAATTCCTCGAAGCCAATTATATTCAGGGTGGAGAATAGCAGAATAAACGAATAATAGGGATATTAAGGTTAAAGGTAAAAAATACGATCAACTGATGGACACGTGACACGATCAGGTTCACTATATTAATCTCAAAATGTTAATGTGCATAATGAACATCCGTTAATAGCACGAACCAATGGCAACAGAAGTAAAATATATAAATACAATTCGAACCAAATTCTTACGGTTTGAAACCTGAGATGTCAGTGTCAATCACGATTTTAACGCACCAATCCATCGTTTTACTTCCTGTAAAGTGACAGATTCCATTCTATATTCAATTCTATATGTATATGGACAGTTACATATTAAGAAGAATATACTCACGGAAAAAAGAGATAACAATATGCAGGATACAAGTGAATGGGCAAGTTCAAAGTGAAATATATATATAAAAACGGTTCATTATCATTGCCCGTGTCCCACTTGATGTTCTCCACACATGCCTACAGCTATTTACTGCAACGGACAATGCTCCCTATTGCAGTGTTGTTTTAAATGATCAAACAAAAATTATAAAAGAATGTGGTGGAGTTCCCTTCATGAAATAATTTTTAAGATGAAATTATTTTTAGGTAGATAATATGCAAAGGCTTTGCCTTTGTTGCTGATTAATACAGGAACAAACTACATTTATTATTAGTTAATGATATATTCTAGCAATTTGATAAATATCAATTTGTCGCTCTAAATAAATTAAAAATTATAAGGTAAAAAATTATTTAGGTACGGATTTAAAGATGGTTCCATTCACTCGTACCCGTCAAACAAAATTATTTGGTTCTTTAAGTGTGCGCCGTAGGCGCCCCTGGTTCAAACACTCTGGATTAACACCTGAATAGAATAAAACGATCACGAACTATTGCACAAAATATAAGTTGCAATGTAATTATATTCTTTAACCGTTTGACATTGAACTATTGAGACATTGAACTATAGAGTTGTGATTGGCGGTTTGTTTTGAATATAGTTTTATTCATATTTAGATTAAATTGAAAGGTTTCTTCAACATTGAATTTATGTCAAAGGGTAAATTCACCGTGACATTTTTTATTGAGTTCCAATGTTAAGCAATATTTACAGTGCATTGCAGACACATTATAATTAAGGATTTTAAAATACAATAGAGACTAGATCAAAGGATATGCTATAAAAAATATATCAATACAGTTCTCCCCACCCCTCCGCATTTACGTTATGCAAGTCAGAAAACAATCTAACAAGCGATTTTTTGGAACTCAAAAGGTCTTCTTGTTTTAAATTGATTGGCACTTTTAATTGACACGATACTCGATAGTAAAATGGGCATTGATCTGACGGACATAAATTGGGAAATTGCAATATATGCATGATATATAGTAATCAAACCAGCCATCGCTATCGCACAAACCACATAGATGTGAAATAGTTAGCAGTGGGTGATTTGTTTTAAGTTTTCAAGCAATTAGGCAGTCAGTGGCTAGATGACTTATGAACCTTTTCAATGATGTGTAACATGCAGTATGGTGATTTAAACATTGACTGTGTTGCTGTTTATGCAAAAGACTGTATACATGTATGCATTTCAGTGTTAACCATCTTTTTCAACGATAACTGAAAGTTCTACCTTTATTAAAAATACAGAGTATACTGTTATTTTTAAAGGCTGACCAGTTTGTATATATCATACTAAGTTTAAAATGATTGAAATAGCAAAATTCTCTTTAAATGATTAAACACATTTTATCAATACATTGTTTTGGTATTATTAATGTCCTTGTCCTAGTTTAAGTATAAGCGAGACCAATTTAAACAATGAATAATAAGTTTCAACTATAGTTTTCCAGCAAACCACATAAATATCTTTATTGATAGGCGTTAAACTTAACATTAAAAACGTAATTGAATAACATTCGAAACGAAAAGCCAAAGGTTATATATAGCAATTCACACAAAATTTCCTAAGCATGATGATTGAGAAGTGAGAAATATAGCAGTGGATGATTTGTTTTAAGTTTTCAAGCAATTAGGCAGTCAGTGACTACATGACTTATGAGCCTTTTCAATGTTGTGTTACATGCAGAATAAACACAATTTACATTTTATACCAATAATAGTATACAACATAGCTCCCCTTCACATTATCACTATTTTCTCTATTTTTTATGACGGTTAGGTCATAGTAAAACAATATTGTCAAAACTAATGATGATTGAAATATTGAAAAAAAAATATATGAAATATAAAATTGATAATAATAGTTTTTATAAGCCATAATTATCATTAACAATAAAGCATATGAAAAATAAAGCTTACTCACATATCCTTCACATTGAACACTTATTAGAGGAGCCCTCAACGGATTTTGTTGGTCAAAAGTATTGAAAGCGGCCTAAATCTTTAAGGAAACTATCCAAAAACAACGTACAATAACAATTATTAAATTTCATATGAATAAATTGATATATGATATAAGTCATAACAAATCAACATATATTTCATAATGAAATAACTGTGGTTAAGTTCTTCATTTCATAATATACCTAGTCTATTCCAGTTCAAGTCAAATTTGGTATAGTTGTGACGAATGATGACGCACGGGCACATACTTTTCGAGGTAGTTCATACATTTCGACACGGGTTTCTGGTCTTTTTAAACTGAAATAAAAATATAATTTCGAGCTAATTTAAAAAACCCAATAAACATTTATTTTTCAAACGCAATTTCATGTTTGACCTATAAAGCGGACGATGGAATTACATATATATACCCACTTGGCAAGGGTCGTCCAAAGTACGTCGTATTTGGACGCGACCGTGAGAGGATCACATACTTTCGGTCCATATGAAAGTTTTTCGGACGTCCTTTTTCGTCCCGGCGTGCGTAGAACGTAATTCGTACGTCCGATTCGGACGCAACGTCGATACAACGTCTTTTCTACGTGCGTGACGTCCGGAAAACGTTCATACTGGATCAATATGAGGCGTCCACCGAGTGAGTATATAATGAACACGCGTAGTGAACTGTCTTTTGAAAGGCAAAATAATAACGCCAAGGGATTTAAAGTATTCGCCTTGCAAGATGTATTTTCAATAAATTATTTTCTTAGGATATTGATTATATTTCAACAACCGTGTTCACTATTTTGGTACTTATTACTTACCTGTTAATCTGAATAGCTGCAACATGCTACGATTTTCAGCTTTCTGATGTTTATGGCTTTTGTTATTGTTTAATTGAAAGGTGCATAATTATATAATTCAGTTAAGTATATTGTTTGAATAAGATATTTTAGTTAGGTATATTGGTTCAGTTCTAAATATTTACTGTAACGACAAGAGATGAAACTTTGCATGTATTGTTTTTAACTCTTAAAAAATTATATAAGAAAAATAGATGTCATAGTCAAAGATGCGTTTTTGAATAATTATATCTTATTAAATCATTTCTTTTAGTATTTTAAACACTTCTTAACTTCATTTGTTATCTTTGTATGTCTTGCGTGTCTCTTTAACTCTGCGAGATTTTCCACAAGCTTTAATCGAATTTGATAGCACATTCCGTAATTATAGCATACTAGTTAAAACAAGTATGTATTCTCTAGAAATTTAAATTTTCCCGAGAAACTTGTTAACATCTTTTGTCTGTCGTGCCTGTCTTGATAGGGGTTTATTGCACTTCAATTTTGTGAGATTTTCCGCCAACCAAAATCGGATTTGATGGCATAGAGCTAGTATTAGGCGTCTCTTCTGGCAACAAGAGTATATGTCCTCATCATGGTGGGTGCAGTTTAACAGTGACTCAGATTCATCATACCATACACGAATACACCTTTTTGTCCCTAATTGGTCTATAAGCTCACTATATGTTGCATCAGCCCAAGTAAACCGACAACGTTCGATATAACCCATTTGCCCGTTTTCTATTTTCTGCAAGACGATAAACAGGCAGTTTTTAAGTGTATAGGAGCTTATATATTTTTGAATATCAATAGGCTCCAGAACTTGTAAAACCTCTCTTCTCTGACCTGGCTGCTCACAGATTGCCGTGAGACGAATGGCTTTGGCCAGGATGTAACCGTCGCGCACGTGTTCTGGCAGGGAGGCCATGAGCGCTTGTTCACCCGATGAATATGAAATTGGAAAAAGGTCAATGCCCTCATCAAATCGTGATACTTTTGCCAATGCATAATATTCAGTACAAACCACATTCAAAGGCAATGGTGTCTCTGGGCGATAGCTCGGGCATGTAAATGCAGGGGCAAGATCGATCGATATTTCTAAATCCTTAAAGTAGTGACTTTTATAATCCACAACAAGTCGTGAAATTTTGTCTTCATAGTGCAAAGCGAAAGTGCTCATAGTGATACTGAAGTTTTCATTAAGTGGCAGAGGGACACGACCTTCCTGGATGACGATGTCCACTGCATCGAAAAAAATGCGGTTTAATTTTGACGGGTTAATATTGCCATGGGAATCACAAAGATGTTCAAATCCGATAGCATGTGTGGCTCGAAATGATACCCCATGATTATTCTTATTAAAACTAGGAACAATATTGGAACTCTTTTCTAGGCGACACACAATATCTACTTCATCGGGCAAAAAACACTTTGTTCCTTCAGCAATGCTACCCGACAATATAGGTGTAAACACTAAGTGCTTGAATCTGCTATCATTAGCAAATAGTTTAGAAATACTATTTGCAATAGCAATAGCCGCATATGTCACATTTGTGAAGTCATCTGTATATATTTTACGTAGGTCACAGTTTTTCACTGCACTCACAATTTCGTCGGGTTGATGCTCGACAAGCCGATGGTCGGCTTCTCTGAACATTTTAGTGTCAATCATTCCAGACATCAAGACAAACGACCCGCATCGATGAATGATTGTCTCTTTCGAATCATCGATTGGTTTTGCATGTTTTGCTGATTGCATGAGATTATGGACTAATCTATTTTTCCATTTTGAATCTGATGTCATTTTTGTATGTCGTAAAATAAAATCAAGTTTATTTTGCGACCCTAGCTGAGCGGCACAATGAGCGGCAGTCTCGTTATCTGCCAGTGTGCTGTCACAACTAAACGAAGCATCATACAGTCGCGAACAAGTATCAAAACCAGCATATTTTACAGCAAGTGCCATTGTTGCTTGCGACGTTTGGACACATTCAGCTTTAGATAAAAGAAGCGAAAGGATTCCATTTCCACCAAATGAAATCGCAAAATCAGGGGAAACAAATGCTGGATTCATCAAAAAACAATCCAATGCACTGTACCCTCTATTAGTTAGCAAACGGGCACATGCATTGAATTGACTAAGACCCATGATCATGCGCAATATATTTAGCTGTTGATCTAAACTATGGGTGTAATAAAAAAACCAATGTAAGGCTGATAAGCCATCCTCATCTTGTTGGCACACATTACATTGTGAGTTGCCGAGCAACAACTCGACGCATTCTTGAAACCCATATGCACATGCCGACATCAAGGCACTGTATCCATACTTATTACACAGATTGACATCGATGCCATCAACCGCCATTATCTTACGAAAAAGCGTTATATACATATCGCGTTTTGATGGACGTTTATATGCATAATAGCAGCACAGTATTAATGGCGTGTGGCCATCATCGTCTTGTTCATTAATGTTGCATTGCTGTTGATCCAGAAGAGCATTGGCAGCGTCAAGGTCCTCGTTGCGAATTGCATTAATCAGTGGATGGTCGGATGGGGTTTCATTATTAGATGAATTGTTGGACGGAATTTCATTGCTTGAAAAAGAAGCCATAATGATAAAAAAAGTAGTTTTTATGACATTTGGATAAAGGTAACTTTTGTTAATGTCAGAGTCAGGCGTCGAGATGGATTTGTCCAGTGGTTATGGCATAGAATAATTTTAGCTTACAAACATTCAATGTCCTTTAGTATGTAGATTAAAGATTAAATATTTAAAGGTATGTTGATGAATTTATTAATGAAGTGCTGAATTAGGTGTTACTTAATGATAACATGGTAATAACATTCAATGTCAATGATTAGTGTTTGTGAAAACAATATTTTATGTTATAATAGGTTTTGGAATTTATCATACTAAAATGGGGCACCAAAAAAGGGTCTTATGCATAATTTAGACGTCAAATCGTTTACAAAATACATTGACATTAGGAAATATCACCAGAACGAATTACAATTGTTCAATTAAATATATTGTTAATGAAAACATATAGTTTTTCGGTAGTGGCACCAAATTTTGGAACGCGCTTCCATTATCTTTAAGAAACATTAAGTAATTGGTTTAATTTAGAAAGGCCTTAAAAACGCATCTTTTTAGTCAATATTAATCATTTAATAAAATTAGTTTTAGTTTTGCATAATTATATATAATGATGTATGCAAGTAATTTTCTGTTATTTGATATATATATATTATACTGTTTTCATGTTAAACGCTTGGAGCTTTCATTAGAAAAAGCGCTATACAAGTTGAATAAATAATAATAATATTAATAATAATAAAACACAAAGGTGTTTTGAAAACATTTCCTATGTTTATGAGTTAAATATAAGAATTGTTTAATAACGAATATTGTTAATGGAAGCTGAAAAAGCACAATTGGAATGCTCTTTTGAATTTATGATGTTACTGATGGATTTCATCGGCTATAAAGTCATATCATAAAGGCAAATCATTGAAATATCGCATTTGTATTGCTTGTTTAGATTTAGATATATAATACAATGGATAATTTGTGATGAGTAATGTCTGTTCTGTTAATATGATTGTTAATGAAGCCACCTGCAATAATAATAATGCATATTTTAAACATTTTGCACAAATTACAATATACAAATTACATTATGAAAACAGCATGATTTGACTTTGACTATGATTCTAAGCATGGTAATGTTATGTAGATTGTGTGCTGATAATTTATCTACAGGGACAGGCCGTGTTAACGCCAAAATCTTATCGCGATATATTGTGAAAAATTCCTCGATACAATGCGATATATCACGATATATCGCAAAACATTTATCGTGAAATGCGTTTTGGATATCGCAAAATATTGCAAATGGTAGACACAGCAATGGCAAGTGCGTTTGCGCTAGGTAAACAAATAACCGATACGACCTCAAACTAATCTCGGGGTAAACTAAAGGCAAATGCAAACACCTGATGGTTTGACATAGGAAATTATATTCTACCATCTAGAATATTTATGTTTATCTAACAAAAATATATGATTTTAATGTTAAACATTTCAAGGGCCGCGATGAAATAAAAAACTCAAATGTCAAATATAAAAGCACCAATGTTACTTGTCAATTTTATATAATCAGAGCAAATGTATTTACCATCCCGCTTTTTGGCGAATTAATGTAATACCAGCTGACCATTGTTAACGGGTTGAAAGAGCAAGGGATTATGTAAAACGGTTATGGTGTAGTTTGCTCGATTTTAGATACCTGAGCAAAGGTATTAACCATCCCCTTTTGTGGCGAATAAATGAGAAGTGGTAGCCAAAAAGACCAGATAACTATTGGAAAGGGTTGAAAGAACAGGGGATTATAACAAAAAAAACATTAATACGGTGCCTTGCATTTTTTATAACAAAAGCAATTTAATTGACTACATTACATGTAATAAATTATAATATTGATATTAATATTTTTTTATTATCGTTAGTTAATTACTGTTATTATTATGATTTTCATAATCATTATAATCTTTATGAATATGCTATTTTTTAACATTATTATAGTTATTATGATAATAATAATTATTATCATTATTGTCATTTTTAATATTATGCGCGATAAGAACTATAACAATAATTGAATGAATGCCCTTAAAACATAATTGCACATGGTTTCAAATATATCTCAGTGAAAAAGAATAAAATAGCGTTTTAAAAAATAAATTTCAGGTAAAGAGCCATTACGTGCAAAATGTCACACATTTCAACAAACCCATTTACATAAACAAAGATTAACCCTCACAATTTATTGACACAGTTCACAATATGTTGACACATGGAATAATGCAAAACAAACTATGTCTAGCGTACCCAACACTTTTTTTTACGATATTTTGCGATAAAATATCGCATTTTATCGTAATAAATCGAAGTAAATCGCATTTGAAATATCGCGATATATCTCGATATAACGAGTTATATTGTGGCGTTAACGCGGCCTCCCACTGTATATGACCATCAATTAATCAATATGACACACATCAAACCAATTCATATAGCTTCATGTGATAGCTTCATGTCAGTAATTGCCATTACGACAAAATTATTTTTTTCATCTAGAGTTTTCATGTAAGTGAATATAAGATTGTTTCCTTAATTGGTGGCTAAGCTATTTCTATTGAACATTTTGAACTCAAACTCTCATTCAAAACACACTTCATTTAAGAGATGTATATAAATGAACGACTCATGTTGTTTTAGCTTTTCGAAATCAATGTGTCAAGTTTTTTGTAGATTATCCGAGCTTTGTTCAATCTGATATTTGCAATGTTTGTACTTTATGTGCATAATTTCATTAAAAAATAAAAGTAATTTCTCAAACGTTAACAGATGCACACATACCTTTACATTTGTTCATGCATAGATAACAGCCTTTGCAATTTTTCGGCGAATATCTGGAATGAAAACACACGAAAATAAAGTATATATAGTACAATACTATATAATTAAAAAGTATAGACAAGCATACTCAAGTATACACATTCTGTGGAATGATAAATGAAATTGTATGTATTTGAATGTACTTATAAATATGTTCACACAGACGTGAGATGAAAACGATACCCGATAACCAAAAATCCTTAGCGTTAAGTGCTAAACGTTAAACGTGAAACGTTAAACGATACGCAATAGTCAATAAAATATGTAAGTTGTGTATAAAGAATATCGTAATGAGTGTTTAATATCACCACTAAAATGCCCTGGCTACCGAGAGAAATAATACATCAAAATACAATTCATATATATTTAGTTAGGCTTAGCCATACCACAAATAGCATTTTGGCCGGTTTTAAGTTGGTAACTTAACCCTAAATATTTTGATACAACATGACTAGAAAAGTAAAAGTGACACTATCTTAAAATTTGTAAGAAAGTCCGTATAAGGTCTGGAATTTTCACACATTCTCCTGGTATATTTATACGTATATAAACATGGGTAGCTGTATTATATATAAAACTACATATTTATTGTTTGTGTTTATTGCCGTTCATAACATTTCATATATAGTTGGATTGATAAGCCATTTAATGTAAAGAAAGTCCCCGGATGTAATATTGCATAATATGGCAATACCTTAATATTATGTTGACAGTGCTGCTCGAAATAAAATGAGTTTTTAATTATATAATAAAAAATATTCTATTAGTTATATCTATGCGTATGTTTTATTTGATATATCCATCCAGTTCAATAAGTTAAAATACACACCCTTTTTTAGGCTGTTATTTTTTTAATCCGTTATTGTATCTACATAACTTGGTACACTTTGGTCAATATCCCATATTCTGAAAAAGTATATTAGGCTGAGTGGGGTGGATTTCCCTCATTATGTGTTTAAGTAGCAGAGCCTCAATACCTCAAGGATAAAGCTACAAAGGATAATACAATATGGCGTGTATTCATTATTCACTGTGAATAATATCGACGCAATATTGATCTGACAATGTTTGCTCCATACCAGTGCCAGTGCCCTTTTCACCTGTAAAGCGACAAACGCTATAGGAGAAAGGGCACTTTACCTGGCATTTATAAAGACAAGACGGTTTTACACAACACATGATTAACAAGCACCAAATGGGTGGTAAATTTTTCGCCACTATTTTCTCGTAAATTAAGAGGGTTTTATAATCTTGTGGTTGATGGGGCCTTCGAGATTAAAATCATACACGCAAAAAAATCCAAAAGTTGGTTTAGGTTCTAGGCATTTTATTGATCGCATTCCTTTCTTATACGTATACAAATCAAGATGATTTATTCTGGGCGAATACTCATAAAGAAGCAAAATAGCATAAAGAGGAAAAAAGGGCCACTCAAGAAAAAATGGCAATAGTTTTGCATGTAAAGGCAAGTGTGCCCTTTGGGATATGTTGGATTGAAAAAATGAATATTTTCAAGTTGTTTTCCCAGGCCATTACATACATGTTGTATCAAGTGGTCATTCAAATGGTTGAATTTATACTGGGCTTGACGCTGAAAAAAAGCTTTATGTATATATTAATGACAATCACTATGACGTCACATAAATGGCAGTCCAAAATCCTATTTGCACAAAGTGTTATAAGGGATATTGTGTCAAAGAAAACCATTCATGCGATGGAACTTGCCACAGGTGTCGTAATATACATGACCCGTTTAAGAGGGATATGGATTCCATGTGGTTTAATTGTGCAAACCGCACTTTCAAGGGGAGGTGTGCTTTGATATGCATAAAACCTTACGAAACACGATAACTATACATGTTGTGCTTTAAATACATGTATCATGTGAAATCGGTAAATGAATTGGCAGCGACAGAAAATAACCACAAATATCAGGAAATAATTTGAGATACGTGCAAAAGCTTATTAATGTCTGGCTCTGAGTGAAGTATTACCAATCAAACATCATTTCGCAACCTGAAAAAATCGAATAAATTTTGTTTGACTTTGAATGTAACCAATAAATAATATTTCGGTGTGGGGAGGGTTTGTTCCATTACCCTGTCACAGAAAAATGTGTAAACTATAATAAAGCAGACTCTTGATCAATACAGCATAAACTTGATGTTGTGTAGCTAATTATGTGTGTGATCTGTATTTTGATAGTCTTATAACGTTTACAAGTACACGTATAAAATAAGTTGCCTGTTACGGACCTCAATACGTTGGATGACATTTGTAAATGGCTAATTGTAAAATCAAACTGATTTAAGGGGTATGATTCTTACCCAATCTTCTTGTGCAAAAATGCCATTTGTTCAATGATCATTCCTAACGATGCGAATGTCATGTCTATTGATATAGCTCATTTAAATATATTTTATTGGACTCAATCAACTTTATTCTGACGCCTTACAGGATTTACTCGAAGATGTTTGGATTCGTGGTATTAAATAAATGTTGTTTCATGCATTTATGTTATGCGAATAACAACCAAAATGTTAAGATAAACCACCGTCCAGACAAATAATAGCTCAAATAGCATGAAAACTGACAATAGTCTCAAGTTTAAAGCATGGTACAAATAAAAACAAAGACAAGCCATTTAATATGTAGGTTGAGCTTGTAAAGTACTGTACTTTAGATGTATATATTCTAAGGAGAGCCTTCTTGAACTCCGCAAGCTATTTCCGGATGTTCCAAAAAGCGTTGACCAATTTGCGTGTATGATAGTTTATAAACAAACTTTTACAGGAGAAAACTATAATTTTTATTCCAGTTCAAGGTTATTTTTGCCAGTGTAAAACAGTCCCTTAAGGCTCTACTCAAGTACTTTTAATTTTAGGAAATAATAACCATACAATATGGCTACAAGGGTGGAATGAAACAGGTGGGTAACTACAAGTTAGATTATAAATCTGAAATGGACCTGAAGCACCGGAGTTTCACGGAGATTTATTGAATAGGTGTCTCAAGTGTTATTCAAAACCAACTGTAAAAACAGTTAATAAGAAAAATGGAAGAATAATACCAATCAACCAATCAAAAACTACTAAAACCTTGTCAAATGTGCTTTTTGGCCTCTGATACCAATTTACCCTAACGCATCAATAGTGAATTGATGTTTACTTTGATGCTAGATCTGCACTAGTTGGGTCGGAAATATGTTTGCATGGCATTTGTGAACGTGTATTACAAGGAGTTTGGTGTACGTATGTGCCATAAGATCACCAGCATATCAAAAATCTGGGATTTCGAAGAATTTGAACAATAAGACTCAGTTAAACAGGGGATTGTTCACTGAATACTTTAAAACATTTTAAAGTTAAAGCAGGAAACCAGTAGTTAGTCAGGACATATTCTGATAAACACAATCATATTTCAACCCACAATGCACGTAAAGGTGTTGTGCTTGTATATGATAACATTATCAGGACTCCGGATATGAGATCCTAGGATAAGCTTATGCTCAATTCATTTGTATTTTGTTAACAGCAACTGAGTCCTAGGATTTAAAGATGGTCTTCAGCAATAGAATTATAGCCGACGACTACCGGTTATTGATAAACAAAAATCTTAAGATAGTGTCATTCCCTCCCATTGTTTCCTTTACTTTAACCGAATAAAACATGACACCACCATAATACGTGTATGGACACATTGAAGGGACATGTATGGGCATTTAAGCACCAGTGATGCATCATTTATGTTTGCATACGTTTAATATTGAACTAACTAAGAGTGTACGAGCACCGGTGCACCGGACAACAATATCCTAGACACTGGTAAACTTACAATTTCACTAGCACAAACAGGTTTTCAGCATCTGGGCTATCACGGCCATCTCGCAACCTAAGTGTTATTAATCTGACACACCTTATTTCCTCCTGGAAAGCCTTCTGCAACTCATAAGTCCTAGTGTATGACTATAGTCAAGTCTCCAAAGAGCCAAGATCAAGTGGACATTTAAACTTCTGGGTCAGCTAAACCATATATGGACCCAATAAAAATGATGATTTCTTTGAAAACTTGTTCAATTTGTTTGGACGCTGTAAGCGCGAAATCTTTCAAATTGATTTGGCGCCCCTGTCTGTGTTTTTTTAGATATTAGAAATGTTCTATGAATATGAATTTAACCAAATTTATGTCATTTGGTCCATGCTTCTTATACATGGTAACGATGTCATTCCCTAGTTCTTTAAACAGGGTTAACAGCACAAACAAGGCGTGTCTGACGGGGCCTTTTCAAACAATGCATAAATTTTGTGTTTCAAAGTCTTTATCATAAACATAGCAAACTGAATAAATATCAGCACTTACTGTTGCAGTTTGGTCTTTCATGGACACATATGTTTTTAGACGACGCTTTGTCGTCTATATCGCGTAGTTTTATGACTAAATCGAACAGTCACCCTAGGTGTTTTGTTGGTGTTTTGTCTCGGACGTCTCCTCGTCATTCATACACCTGAGAATACAGGAATTTGACTTAATCCAAAATCAACAATAGCACAAGCGTGAACGCCATCCCAGACGACACTTGTGCAAGCAATATGACATTCGCGAGTGGTATCTAGCTTGAAAATATAATATTACATGCGAGCCCCATATGCATTTTGACATCGTAGCGGCGACATATGGATGTTGCGCACGACTGGACCTTAACTTGCTATAAGGTTTAAGATATTGTGTCAAGAGTAGGTTGTTAAAACAAAATTTGTTTTCTGCATTTCTGAACTTTTTACGATCATAACACGTCATCGTGTTACGTCCCGACAACAGTCATAAGAATGAAAAAACCACGATGCAGTAAATCAAGACAATTGTGCTGTTAAGCCATTTGACGTGCATGTGATTTATTTGTATTCGCACTTATATTTGTGGCAAAGTTTTAATATAAATTATTTGGTTGTGGCGTCTTACGACGTACCATTGACGTCGTTGTTTGATAAACATTGTCAGATTACGGATATACTTTGATATATGTCTAAGGAGATAAAATAAATACAACGATGACGATTTACTTGAAGCTTTGTTTGGATTCTAAACACCAACAGTTTATTAATATCTGAAAAAAACATATATCCTTATTTTATATGCATCTAACTAAAACTTAAACGGTGTGACTGAATCAATCCCTTGAATATGCATGCATGTTTCATACCATAAACACAGTTGAAATGGTCATATGTCAATTTATTCGCTGAAAATTTTAATAATGTAATACGATATATTAACATTACATGTGTCTCACTTGATGCTCTCCAGACAAGCGTGGAAATATTTATCGTGACGGCCAGATATCCTCTATTTGAATGTTGTTTTAAGGTGATTTAGCAAAATGAGAAAAAAAGTCGCCCTTCATGAAATTATTATTAAGACAAAATACCTTTTAGGTAGATAATATGCACAGGCTTTGTCTTTGTAGCTATTTTCAATGCAGGAAAAATATACGTTTATTATAAGTTAATAACATATTCCAGCAATTAGATATATATCAATTCGTCGCTCTTAATACATTATTATATTATAAGATATAAAGGTGTTCTAGGTACGGATTGTGTTCTAGGAGAGTTGTGATTGCCTAATTGTTTTGAATATAGTTTTATTCATATTATGATTTAACTGGAAGGCTCCTGTAACATTTGTATAAATGTCAAAGGGTAAGTTCACTTTAACATTTTTTATGGTATTCCAATGTTAGGAAATAATCACAGTGCATCGAAGACACATTGGTATTAAGGATTTTAAAATATAAGATACTAGATCAAAAGATATGCTATAAAACAGCATCAATAAAGTTCTCCCCCTCAGCATTTACAATATTCACGTTTAGAAAATCTAGCATGCGATTTTTGGAACTCAATAGGTCTTCTTGTTTTAAATTAATTGGCAATTTTAATTGACACGATACTCGATAGCAAAAAAGGCATTGATCTGACGGACCGACGGACCAGCGTTCTGCAAGTAACATTACACGCATCGCAGTGTTATCTTTATTTATAAGATGCTTCTGTTTCATTTTCGAAATAAGATTTTTTAGAAACTTAAATAATAATGGTAAATGTTAATGACATTACTGAGAAATTAGCCCATTCAATTTGAAATAAAAAAACAACAATTGACGGTTTCCGAAGAGAAAGTGTTGTCAAATAGATTTATAATCAATGTTTCATTTTATGAGATAAATGCGAAGAAGAACAAGATTATGCTGTCAAGCAATCCATCATTTAGCATTGCACTTGAGCTATTCATCGATTTATCATATCTGCTATATTCAAGTTTATATAAAATATATATATTAGACAACTTGTATGTATCAATCAAGACAGATTGGTCAATTGTAATATATGCATAATGAATAGTGATCAAATGAGCCACTGCTATACCAAAAGGCTACCAGGATCAACTACGCAACAAACCGATATTTTATTGATAATTTATTTTATTGAACTCTTATGCATAGTAATAAACTTAATTTGAAACCCTTAATAAACATTTCGTTAGATATCCTGCATCGAAAACATGGTTGAACATGCGTTTATAACATAATTCAGAGCGAACGTATGCTGCCTGTGTCAGGCAAACCACATACAGAAGTGCATCATTCATATTTATAAAACATAATTTAGACACTCAAAGAGCATGCAATATAAGTAAGATGCTTCTACTTTGACTTATTACAATTAATACTTAAATGACAAACATGTTTAATACCATAGTGTTACACGCTTGTATTTTATGGGTTTGTCTACATCGTATCATGCGTGCTGCTATATGTGATTTAACGAATACGCTTAGGAAAAATTTTGCAAACTTCGAAGCTTAAGAATCTTCTTTAAGAGTGCATTATGCACGGACATTCAAAGCATATTTTGAGTGAGCTTTTGCAGTGTTTTATACTTTAAATGTACCCATATACGACATTGGATACATGATGGAAACATTTAATAAGGCAATGTTCTCGTAAGTGTATACTCAATGACATATTTAATTATTTATGATCCAAGATTATATACACAATACAAGTGAGAATGCACGTATACATATTGAGACAAAACATATTGCAAGGTACATTGCTTGCTGATTTTGACTTATAATTAATTATCTTACAAAAGAACTTTTATATAGAACATTCATTATGTTCTATCACAATATTATTAAAAAAGAATATTTAATAATTAATAATAATTTTATTAGGATTTTGATTTAAATTATGTTGCCGGTGTCTCTCTCTCTCCGTCGCTTGCCGTCGCTTCTCTCTTATTCTTCTCTTTTTCCCCATCTCTATCTCTTGCTCTCAATCTCCAAATTGATGACTGTCGGTGGAATCAGGAACTTTCTCGTTGAGAAAAAGGCGTTTGTTGTATCCACCAATAATGTTTTGATATTCATAGATTCCAGTTTATTTTCTTTGTCATTCTGAAACGATAAAAAGATGTTTGATAAAAATAACAATTCGCCCTCCGATGTCGTGGGAACGCTCTAATTGGTACTCATATAAAGGTGGTGTGCCATCAATTTCAAGGAAAGGACGTTGCGCTCACGTCAATTTGAAGTCGTACACAAGGAATACGTTCATCTCATATGAAGGGTTATAAAAATAGTCCGAAACAAAATTCAGATGAAACATGCAAGGTATTTAGAAAGATATAATTTTTCAACACCTGTTGAGTCGTTGAAATACGTTTCTTGGTCGACGATTGACCCGCAGATGCAATGCTGCCTTTTAGACATTGTAAGAAATTGTTTTCATACATTTTATTCCTATTTTCGATCAATGTACGATTTGAATTCTTATGAGCTTTTCAAATAAGATGAAATCTATATGCAGGGAAAACTTACCTTACCTGAGTAATTCCATATGTTTATCCATATTCTAATCGTTAAACATATCTTTGTCTGTTTTTATAAGCGTCAAAACAACTCTGTTGGCTGTCTCAAATATCTCGAACTGAAAACGAAAGCTAAAATAGGACTGTTTGGCGTGCAAACATAGATACGTATGCAAAAACCACAGAGTTGTGAAATAGCTACCAGCGGATGATTTGTTTTAAGTTGTCAAGCAAGAAGGCAGTCAGTGGCCAGATGACTTATAACCCTTTTCAATACAGTGTAATATGCGATATGATGATTTACACATTGAGAGTGTTATTTTTTATGCGAAAGACTGTATACATGCATGCATTTTAGTGCATATATAATAATAATAATATGGTGATTTATATAGCGCCCACCGAAGAACTGCTCTAAGCGCTTAACAATGTAACAAGCCGAACATATTCTAAGGTATACTAGATATTTTACACAAAAACCTTAAAAACCTTAGAACAAGATTGCTACTCAGAAACTTCTAAAAGGTAGCCATAGGCGCTTCTAAAATAAAAAGTTTTGAGAGATTTCTTGAATACTCTTGAATACTGACAGCGAGATAGGCCTAGAATTCTTGTTTAAAGAGCGAGGGCATGTGTCCCGTAGACAGCGAGCGGTTTAATTTTGCAATCAATATTGGGAGAGCAGTGTCAAGACATGTTTTAAGCAAAAATAAAAAATGTCGGTACCGGATCCAAAGCGCACGATTTGGTCGGATATTTCATTATGACCTTTTTGAGCCCGTCTGGTGTGATATGAGGAAATGTGTCATATTTGATGATATCCTGTGGTATTGGTGAAGCGATTTGCTCGGAGACGTCGTGGCCGCAAAATTGCGCATTTATTTTCTCAATTTTTGCTTTGAAAAATTCCAAAAACGTATTTGCAAGGGTGCTATCATTAGGTGCTTCTGGGTAAATTGGATTCACGGGTTTGTTTGCGAGTCTCTTATAACCTGATAGATAGCCTTTTGATCTCCGCTACAGTCCTTCTTCTTTTGCTCAATAAGCTCATTTACATGATTTCGCTGATTTCTGAAATTTGTGACGGAATCGGGGTTGCGATTTTTGAGCATTTTTCTCTCGAGTTGGCGACGGATTTTTTTTCTCATGTTTCACACCATCATCTATCCATGGTTTTATAGTTTGATTTTTTTATCCGTGCAAACCATCTTTTTCAACGATGACTGAAATTTCCACTTTAAAACAAATACAGAGTATACTGGCATTTCTAAAGTTGATCAGCTTGTATATAAATTATACTAGATTTAAAATGATTGAAATAGTAAAATGCACTTAAAATGATGAAACACGTTTTATCAATACATTATCATGGTATTATGAATGCCCTTGGCCTAGTTTAGATATTAGCACTACCTTCCACGAGACCATATTTAACAATTAATAATAAGTTTCAACTATAGTATTACAACTAACCACATAAATCCCTTTATTAATAGGCGTTAAGCTTGCCACTTAAACGTTATTCAACACATTTGCCAATAGTTATAAATAGCAATTCACACAAAATTTCCTAAGCTGGGAAATAGAGAAGTCAATGTCAATTATTATTTTAACACAACACCCTCTTGTTTAAATACCTGTCATAAACAAGCTACATGTTGCTAAATCTATACGTTTATAAATAATGGAATAAAAACAATTTACATTTTATACCAATTATAGTAAACAACATTGCCCCTCTACACATTGTGACCATTTTCCTATTTTTATAACGGTTAGGTCACAGTAAAACAATATTGTCAAAAACCTATGATGATTGAAATATTGAAAAAAAAAACATATGAAATATAAAGTTGATAATGATAGTATTTACAAGCCATGATTATCATCAACAAGTAAGCATATGCAAGATCAAGCTTACTGATAAATCCCTCACATTGAACTCATATTAAGTCATAACGAAACAACATATCTTTCATAACGAAATAACTGTGGTTTCGTTTTTCATTTCCTAAGATACATTGTATTTTGCAGTTCAAATCCCATTATGTATAGTTATGACGAATTATGATGCATGGGCAGATTTTGTCCGCGGTAGCTCGAACCATTCCGACACGGGTTCTTCGCTTTCTATAGTGAAAAAAATATGAGAGAAGATTAAACTAAACGCAATAGACATGTATTTTTCGGACGCAATTCCATGTTTGACCAGTAAAGCGGGTGATAGTATTGAATATATAACAATGTGTTTGCCATCGTTTAAAAAAAAACCAAATCACAACGCCCAAGGGTTTAAATATTCGTCATGCGAAAAGATCTTTCACTGAATCATTTTCATCGGAAATTGATGACAATTCAACAAGGTTTAAACCCCCGTTTTCACTAGATTTTTTTTCACTAGATTTCTTGATCAGCTGAGATTTATGGCTCCGAACATTTGCTGGTTTTTATGATGCCAAAAAAGGTATCCAGTCATTCAAACGTTTACCGCCTTTATAAAATAAATGAACAAAACAAATTCAAAATAACTTACATTGTCTTTTGTTTTGCAAGGTGTCATATGATTTGATCAGAGATGCGTTCCAATTTGGGAATTATCAACTCCGAGGCGTAACAGTTGATCAACTGTCAAATCTCTGTAATGCTTTGGGAAGGGGATAGCACACTGTTCTTCCTAGAGCGCCATATTGTTTGGGAAATTAATATTGTGTTGCTTCATGGTTTACACTGAGCAATGCGTGGCGAGCATGCTTCTGGCGCCATGAATGTGTAATGTGAACGGGAATTTTCACTATTGTTGGCACCACATTTCTTTTATTAATGAACTGCACAACTAAAGGCAGATATTTTAAAGTTTGAATAATAATAGTGTACGTACTCGAACAATTTATGATGGACCTCGACGTGAAATATAAGGCATGTAGGAGGAAGAAAATTGGCTTTCACTGAAAAAGATATATTGTTATACCTAAGTTGATTTTGAATCAAGTTTTAAATGCGAAAAAAAGTGGATGTGTATTGATGAATGGATATTTTATGAACAATTTAATTAAAACTTAATCACTGTAAATCTTTTTTGTGGCCATATATTCATATGAAAATACAAGAACATTGCATTATGTCCACCGCATATTTGATTTCAAAGTAAAATGTGTCATGTTGTAAAATATATTTTATCATATACTAATATAAGCACATAAACGCTCAAACGAAAATAAAAACAAAACAAAACGTAATTACCTGCTTGTTGATTTGAGCTACTGCTACGATTCTCAGCTTTCTTAAATGGATTGTGTTATGCTTTTTATTGTTAAGTGAATATTGTTTTATAATTTAGACAGGATTATTTATTAAATTCAGTTTTCTTATTTGCATATTGGAAATGCTCTAAATAGTGCATATATAGTACTTCAAATATAATTTGATATAAGACATAAAAACATAGTCGTAGAAGCGTTTTTGATCTTTTTCATTACTTATTAAATCATATTTTATTTAATATTTTAAACAATCCCAAGAAGTTAATGAATTCATTGAGGTACGTCAAACAATTATTCTGAAAATAGTTAGATTTTTCCGAGAAAATTGTTGGCTTGCTTTGTTAGTTTTGTCTGTCGTATTGTTCTTTGACTTTGCGAGATTTTCCACAAGCCAAATTCGGATTTGATAGCATGCATAATAATTGTAGTTATAAAGTTACAGCTATCATGTTATCTATAACTATTTTAGATTTTCCTGAGAAACATGTTGACTTCTTTTGCCAATCGTGCCTGTCTTGATGCATGTTTGGTATTCTTTAGCTTTCCGAGATTGTCCGCAAGCCAAAATCGGATTTGATAGGATAGAGCTAATATGAGGCGTCTCTTCTGGCAACAAGAGTATATGCCCTGGTCATAGCGAGAGCAGTCTAGCAGTAATTTTTTTCATCATACCATGTCTTGATGCGTCTGTTTGTTTCTAGTTGGTCTATAAGCTCACCGTACGTTGCATCCACCCAAGCAAATCAACAAGGCTCAATTTTACCCATTTGTCCGTTTGTCCGTTCTATTTTCTGCAAGATGATGAACAGACAGTTTTAAAGCATATAGGAGCTTATGTGTTTTTGAATATCAATTGGTTCAAGAACTTGTAAAGCCTCTCTGCTCAGACCTGATTGCTCACAAATTGCCATGAGACGCATAGCCTTGGCCAAGATGTAGCCGTCGCACACGTGTTTAGGAAGGGAGGCCATGAGTGCCTGCTCACCCGACGAATATGAAATTGGAAATCGGTTATTCCACTCATTGAATCGTGACACCTTTACCAATGCATAATACTCATTGCAATCTACATTAAAAGGCAGGGGTGCCTTTGCCATGTAGCTCGGGCATTCGAATACAGGGGCAAGATCTATGGATATGTTTAAATTTCTGAAATGGTCACTGTTATATTGCACTACAAGCCGTGCAATTTTGTCTTCATAGTGCAACGCAAAAGTGCCGATAGTGATACTGAAGTTCTCATTAAAAAGTGGTAGATGAACACAACCTTCCTGGATGATGATGTCAACTGTATCGAAAAAATCGCGGTTTAATTTTGAGGGGATTATTCTACCATAGGAATCACAAAGATTACCAAATCCAATAGCATGTGTGGCTCGAAATACTACCCAATGATGGTCCTTATAAAACTGAGGAAATATATTGGCACTCTTTTCCAAGCGACACACAATATCTACTTCATCGGGCAAAAAGCACTTTGTTCCTTCAGCCATGCTTCCAGACAATATAGGCGTGAATTCTAAGTGTTTGAATCTGCTATCATTAGAAAATGTATTAGAAATACTCTTTGCAATAGCAATAGCCCAATTTGTCACATTTGTGAAATCTTCTGTATAAATTTTAAATAGTTCACAGTTTTTTACTGCACTCACGAATTCGTCGGGTTTATGCCCGTCAAACCGATGGTCAGCTTCTCTGAACAGTTTAGTGTCAATTATTTCAGATATCAAGGCAAACGATCCGCATCGATGCAAAATATGGATTGGGTTTTGGGAATCACCGATTGGTTTTGCATATTTTGATGATGGCATGAGATGATGGACTAATCTATTTTTCCATTTCGAATCTGATGCCATATTTGAATGTTGTAAAATAAAATCAAGTTTATTTTGTGACCCGAGTTGAGCGGCACAATGAGTGGCAGTCTCGTTATCTGCCAGTGTGCTGTCACTAAACGAAGCATCGTACAGTCGCATGCAAGTATCGAAACCCGCATACTTTACAGCAGGGGCCATTGTTGCTTTCGACCTGTTAAAACATTCAGCCTTAAGTAAAAGAAGGGACAGGATTTTATTTCCTTCGATAGAAATCGCAAAATCAGGTGAAAAAAATATTGGATTCATCAAAAAATAATCCAATGCATTGTAACTTCTATTGGTAAACACACGGGCGCATGCATTGATTTGACTATGACCCATGAACATTTGCAAAATGATTTGCACCTGATCTAAACCTTGATTGCCATTAAAAAGACACTGAGAAGCCATCCTCATCCTGCAGACTCACATCACATTGTGAGTTGCCGAGCAACAACTCGACGCACTCTGGCCAACCAGCTGCACATGCAAACATCAAGGCACTGTATCCATACTTATTACACAGATTGACATCGATGCCATCAACCGCCATTATCTTACGAAAAAGCGTTATATACATATCGCGTTTTGATGGACGTTTATATGCATAATAGCAGCACAGTATTAATGGCGTGTGGCCATCATCGTCTTGTTCATTAATGTCGCATTGCTGTTGATCCAGAAGAGCATTGGCAGCGTCAAGGTCATCGCTGATGATTGCATTAATAAGTGGATGGTTGGATCGGATTTCATCGTTCAAAGAAAGGAATTGCGGATTTTCATTGCTTAGAAAGAAGCCATGATAATGAAAGTATGAAGTTTATGACTTTTTGATTAAGGTTACTAATGTGATAATCAAATGACGATTCGAACTTGTTAAATGGTAATGACAGAATTGTTCAGTTTTTTATAGATTTAATGTCCGCTAGTATGTATATTGAGGTTGTGATAACATGTAAAACTATATGGATGAATTAATGAATTAAGTATTTATTTTGAAGTCGCATGCAATATCAAGAACTAGTGTTAGATAATGTAGACGTCAAATTAAGTTTAAGAAATACATTAACATTAAGAAAAATCATCAAAAATGATTATAATTGTTTAAAACAATATTGTTGATGGAAGTACAGAATTGGAATTCTGTTACGAACACTTGTCTTATTTTCTTTTGTCAGAATTAAGAATTGCAATTAATTAAAGAATATTGTTGATGGGAGGTGAATTAATGCTGCATTGAATATATTATATTTATGATTGATTTATTCTGTGATAAAGTCATTTCATAAAGGCACATCATAGAATTATGAAATTTGTATTATTTGTATAGCTATAGCAATTGATAATTTATTAGAGCAAGGTTTGCTTTGTAATTATGCTTTTAAATGATAATTATTTTATGATGTTACAGAATGCTTCTGCATCTTCAGAGCGAGGCCACCTGCAAGAATGTAAACAAATATTTAAATAGTACTTTTTACACACATGTAATACAATATAAAACAGCATGGGGAGACTGGCTACACTTCCAAGCATGATTTTGTTCATTAGGCTTTGGTGTTGCAATTAATTCTTTATCTATATAACCATCAATGAGTCACTTTGACACACTTCATTTCATAAATCTTCCTAGCACCTAGCAATTACGACCAAAATGGGTTTACAACTATGTGGTATAGTTTTAGATTCTGCATTTAAGTGATGATTGATACCTTATCTAACCACAAACTACACTACATTTTATGAGATTTATATAATGAAAGTCATATGTTGTTTTTGGCATTGTACATTGTAACATAATAATAAGTATAAAAACAGAGATCCAGACACGTATTTAGAAGGTATACAGATGGTGTTAGAATTATACAATTTTTTTTGTATTATTTTCATTTTCAAAACTAAAGCCGTAATCAATTCCCATGAAGTAAATTATCTCATTTTACAATACAAAACGGGTAATTCACACATAACCAAAGTTATGACACAGCTTTAGAGGTTTGGCATATGTATTCCTTAAGAAGAAATACAAATACACATTGATGAGGAAAGTGAGAAGAAAACGAAGAAGGAAATGACATGCTCATAGAGAGATGTGTAATTGGTGAACCTGTCTAACAGGATAAACATCGATAAATGCTCGAGCTTTGGACATACCTCTTACGCAATTTACACCACCTTCCTGGCTCTAATGAGGTTCCGATGTGTCGACTTGTAAATGCGACAACCTTCGTCCTTACAAGATGTCCGTACTTGAACTGAAATCAATTTAATTTATTTTCTTGAATTTTTATAATTCCATTCTTCACACCGAAACCATACAAAATATACATGAAGTAAATGATACTTTATCAGTATTCAACACGTGCAATGCACTCATTTTCAAGCACCAATTGTATGACATATTATTTGAATGTTTGTCATAATATCCATATGTGTATTCTTTAAGAAAAA
Organism: Hydroides elegans; assembly: GCA_001703475.1. NCBI lineage: Eukaryota > Metazoa > Annelida > Polychaeta > Sabellida > Serpulidae > Hydroides > Hydroides elegans. The sequence continues at coordinate 37,307 of LQRL01172985.1, forward strand.
AACACCAATAGAATGATGAGAAAAGAAAGAAGAAAACAAGGGGAGGAATAACTTGTAAATAGTATGGTTTACTGGTGAATTTGGCGAATCCAATCATAGTTATTGTGATATTAATGTTGTGAACATGGCTTGAATGATACACATTGGTAAATTTTCGAGTTTTGGACATACCTCATAGACAATTTTATGTCAAGAGCACATTCCTGGCTTTAACTAGGTTCCGATGTGTCGATTTGTAGCTGCGACAACACTGCTCCGTAACAAATATCCTTACTTGTTACTGAAATCAATAGCCAATTTCTGCTTAAAACATGTCAATGTATGTTTGTTGAAATACAATCAAACACATTAAATTAATGACAAAAATAAAATAAAATTAATAATTATGGAAGGTGGTACTCGACATATTTATTTTAATCAACAAGACTCAAATGCCAAAATGACGTTTGAATGAGATATCAACCATTAACATGGTTACATCGAATCCATGTCAAATGACCTCAGTCAAAATGGCCCAAGTTAAAAAGGACTCTTGTAGCATGTTATTTTAGTCCAAATGTCTGAGGGGCAAGAGTATTTGTGATTGTTGTCATGAGATTATTGCCCCCTTGATAGTTTTTACCCTATTACAAAAATCTATTTTTATAATTTTAATCAGGGATGTTAAATGTTTAAATCGATTGCATATGATGTGTATTTATATTGTTTTTATTCAGTACCTTTGCATATTGTCTCCAAATATTTAGTTGCAAAGAATTTCGATAATTGAAATTTCGCTATTTTTATATTGAAAGGTATATCGCATTATTTGCTGCTACGCAAATGCTCAAACTAGCATGAATACACATCTGAATTTGCATGTTAATCGTTGGATATTAAACTACATTCAATGTTTTATGGTCTTCTCTTCGGGTAGGGCATTTGAAAGGGGGCATTTTGACCGGGGCCATTTACACCGGAGACCGGTTGCATCGTATGCATATATTTTGACTCAACATATCTTAAATATGAATGTTTTTGTTTATTCTTGTTGATAGATATGGCATGAATATATGTTGAGTATGGGCGACAGTTTTGATTGACTAAAATAGAAGAAACAGCTTTTCTATACCTACCAAATCGAAATGAATGTATATGTATTATATCAAACTTTAATCCAATCCCGTTTTGAAGTTTTTTATCAGTAGTATAACCAAATTATACAATACATTTAATCATACATGGATTCTTTTACTCGACGAATCTATTTATTCAGCGTTTTACATTTAAGGTCACATTTTTCTTTGTAATCAGCAAATATTGTGATGTTAGGCAAGTAGTTATGATGTTATCATTTATCTGGTTGATTTATTTTACATAGGAGGAGTCATCTTTCAGACCGCGATAAGAGGTTCAAAGTTAAGTCATAAGTTACAAGAGGCGGTCAAATAATAGATCAGAAATCCCAACGAACAATAAGTCATCATGCGATACTCGTCAAATTTATGTTTCAAAAAAGTTATCAGCTCAAAACTTACCCGACTGAAATGTCTCCGGACAAAATAGGAAAGAAACATTACAAGCAAAAATGTGATTTAAAAAATATACTTTGATGTAAAATTTCATTATCATATCAGACTCCACATTTTCTTACAGCCGACAAATACCTCATTTATATTTTGAGTATAATTTATTTATTCATTTATTCATTTAACGCGTTGTATATAGCACATATGATTTATTTAATATTTAATGGCAAAATATACAGTTTTAAATTCTAATTAAATATTAACTAAAGTACATATTTAGTATAATTCATCTGATTATTCTCTAATTAAAATTTTAAGTATCTGACGTCAAGATATGAGACATGAAATACTAGATTACAAAATGTATGCCGAATTTCAAGTTTTATCTTTAGATTCGTTCGAATGTTTGATGCACAAAGGCAGGAATTGTTCAGTTTATAAGTTGGGTTTTGTATATTTCTGTGTTATTCTACAAAAGAAAGAAATGCGCAAAAAAAAACAATGAAATGGTTATTTCTTTCAAGAAATAAAAAAATAGACCCATCCCACATAGAGATCAACAACGAAAGCATCGAGCGAGTACACGTAGCAAATCGTAGGCCTGCATATCCAGGATAATCTTAAATGAGACGCGTACATCGAAAACATCGTAAAAAAAGGCAAAATCTTAGCTCTATTTTTGCAAAAACTCAAGCGATCGGGTGCATTCCATGATCATTTTGTGCTTTTCTATAAAAGCATAGAAGTGCCCCAGCTGGAATACTCAGCCCCGGCTTTTTCGACCGCAATAACCAAAGAACAAATACACGCATTGGAAAGCACTCAAAACGCGCATTACATGTCATCATGTCCGACCTAGAAAATGAAGAAGAACTGAAAAAACTGGGATCGAAACATTTGAACAAAGGCGAGACAATATATGCCGAAAAGAAAATGAAGAATCCTAATCATATACTTCATGGCTTCTTGCCGAAAAAACGACAGAACTCATACAACCTTCGTTTGCAAAGCCAATACTGTCTGCCCAAATGTAAAACTAACCGATATAAGTCATATTTTATACCCCACTGCCTTTTTAGTTTTCAATGACTGTTATATATACACAGAAACAAAATATAGTCTTTAATCAGTATTTATTAATGGTGTATTATTCTCATGCATAGGTTACACAACAAAAATAAGGTCCTTTAAATTTTCATTTGACCGGACTATATTTCCTATTTTGCCAGTTTTTTTGTGAATTTTTGTCCAGGGTCTATTGCTTATTGCAAATTTAAATGAAAAGGTGTTACTGTTCTTCTAAAAGCTTCACAAGGCTACGTACTGCAAGTAACGGCATATGGAAATCAGACACAATTCCGCTATTTATATAATAGAACATTCGCCAAAGAGCGAAAAGTAACACGGTTTGATATTTATTACCCAGATTTATGTTAACAAAACTCAAACAAGGATCTAAAATTAGGCACAACTGTGTTCTATGTAACTGACATAATATATACATTATCTTGATTATGATTATGAACATGATTATTAGTGCGTGATGTTTTACGTATAGTTGCTCATAAACCTGAATATGGCTTTGCCTTTAGGTGAAACTATGAGCCTTTGTCTTAAAACATAATAACGTTACATTGATTTTGCGACATCCATGACACGTAATGATTTGAACGTTCGTTTCTATATAACTTCATAATAAGATACTCAAACATGAAACCCTTATACAAGAGGTCATGCTCTCATGTTTAACTTTCTAAGCGTTCTTTGAATTATATTGGCTACTTAGCTGTTACCAAAACCTTTGTTATATTTAATTGATCCCTTTACCAATTAAATAATGTTTGTACCTGTATATCAAAATACAGATAATATATCTTGCATATTGAACCTCTTCAAATATAAAGTTAGAGCATCATTGTATAAAGATTATTTCTGTGAGAATGGTGACTAATCGACAATTGTTTGTCCACGGAAAGCTCCATGATTTAATAGAAACACAATGGTTGTTGTGAATAAACGTCACTTGAAAGGAACAAACGTCCCTGCTAGCAAGCCATGGAGGTCAAATATTTACAGATAACTGTGTTTGGCTTATTACATATTCATTTCAAAATATTGTTGTAACGCTTACACCAATCGTCATGAATCTTGTCACGCATGTGGAATTTGAAAAGTAATATAAATAATTGATATATAACTCACAATTTGTTAAAGTGAATCATTTGTTTTCACAAATTTGAGATAAATCTTTGAATATTTCAACCGTGCAATCACTTACTCAGGTGCTCGATTTATTTCAATATGAATTTTCATTGACTACAATTTTGACATATACAGATTTTCTATAACTTTAACTATAACTATAACAACTCACCCTTTAAAGATATTTGTCTATCATGAAAGGAAGTTTTATGTCCGTTTCTGTCTATGATACTTGTCTGAAAAAAATACAAAATGTGACTCCTTACATAGGATTTTGTATGATTGTATGTATTTCATGTATATCAAAAAATATATTTATAGAACTCTGAATACTAAGCGCAGGAACAGCATTAGAACAAGGGAGGCATACATTATTTGGGAAAGATATACATTTCCTTAATACTTCTTACTTCTTGCATGTATAAACAACGAAAGATAAAGATGAGAGAGTTTCTAAATCGCAAAATCTATCATTAATATCTAGAAACCTAGCCAGGACTGCACAGTTATGATATCTAACATAAAAAAACATGTCATATTTAAAATTTTAAATATCCTTAGCTGCAGCATTACAATCGGGTATATGCAGTTATCCTCATTTTTATTTGATTGTATTTGTAAGACAATCAAAAGCAACCGGGCCCGTTAAAATCGCATTTGAATAAGTATTAGTTATAAATCGGCTTTCACTACGTGTCCGAAGCATCCAAACGCCTGTTTATAGCACAGAATATTGAACGTCATATATATCGACGTATTTTCAATTAAACAGAGATGTTAATAGCTTACCTCTATTTCGAATTAGATGATCCCATATCTGTATCTGTAGAACAGTTGTATTTCTAATTTATATCATAAACATTTGATTACTCTCCTTGAATTCTGCCAAAATCATGGGTGGAGTTAAGCGATTAACATTTTTTTCTAATGGCGAGTTGTTCATTCAATCAGAGTGTGTGATATCAGTCACGTAATAACATTATTTTTTATCATATGCTTGATCAGATAAAAATGAGATGTAAAGGGATCAGTGATAACTAAAAAGATGCACAGCCAACAAAAATCACCTGACTTGTGAAAAGGTTTTCATTAAGTGGAGTGGATTAGACACACAAAATGCAATATAAATATATGGTCTATAAAGAAAAGGTCACAGGCACTTGCACCGCAAGTAAAAAATGTGTAAATTAGAAGCGGAAATCACTATTTATCCAATAGGATATACGCCAAAGAAAACATTATCCCCTCTCAAAACACAAATCACCTGACACTGTGCAGAAACCAGAGTTTCTTTTCACAATTATAACCAATTCTAGGGTGGACAAAATCCCCCTCCCTGCTAAAATCCCATCCATCGTTGCGAGCTAGGCCGAAATTCTCCCCCCGAATATCAAGTTTTTTTTTCTAATAAACATAGTTATCATTTATACTTTTTCAGCTTTTGACAGTTTCCTTAACCGACCACTTAACCTATTCCTCTCAATGTATTATTTATCTTTAAGAGTACATCGTGAGTCATTTAGCGATGTAGAGTAAGGGTGTAGAGTAAGTCGATGCATCCAATTTATTAATAAAAAAACATAACTTAATATAGATTCATTTTATTGAATGCGTGGAATATGTACATTTTTGCTAATACATGCATTTTTCAGGGATTTGAAAATTCTAGACTCATTAGAATTAATATTCTTATAATGCCTACAAAGTTATTGTGTTATACTTATTCAAAATATCTTAAACGATGAGAAAATAGATGTTAATAATGAGAAACAATAAATTTAATCATTGTACTATATCTATAAGTGTATACAATTGGCAGCGGCCACCGACGTTACCTCATATCGATTTCACTTTTGTTTTTCATAAAAAAAGTAAACGAATTGCCACCCTTACAAAGTTTCTAATGACGTCATATCAAAACATTAGCTAGCGAAGTGACGTATATTGCACATGATATTATGCATTGTTCTATGAATGATACCATCATATTGGAATGTATAACCGAAAAGTTGCATCGTTTGTTGTTTATTGATATTGTTCGAGCCTCAATATCTCCGTTATGAAATAATGTAAAGACTCCAACAATATATCAAAGAATATGTGTATTGATATATTACAATTTATTTTACAAATAAAATTTGACAGTCGATCTCAAATAAAATTTCAAATAAAATAGCAAAACTCAAACTGATATTTTATTTAATGTGATATGACATAGCCATCAAAAAACAAACGCAAGCGAATGAATTTACCAGAAAATGAGTGAGTGATAGCTTGGTTATGGGTCGTAACTTGCTTGTGCGCTGTCCAGGATTATATCCCTTTATTTGACTTACCCTCTACACACATATCTATACATAAATATATATTTTTTAATAATTATTTTATTAAAGAAGGCTTCTATCATGCCCTTCGATCAATTCAATATATTCCCATTTCCCTTAACAGAAAAATGCTTGTCGCGCTTTTCAACTAGACTTTTTTATAATCAAGACATGAGAGTACCTTCATACTCGCATTCAATAACTATTTCAACATGTTCGAGCATTTACAATATGACTATTGACTAATCATGCTTCGCATATCATATACGTGAGGACTATATAATGGCGTTTTGTGAAACTTTATTTTTCATCTTATTGTCGTTTTTAATTAAATTCCTTTTTATAATTTGCACCATGTGTGTATTTATTCAATTGGTAAACGTTCAACATATTGCAATCCCTTAACCCATTCTACACAAGTTATACTAAAACCATAGATTTGAGAATTTGTAAATGCATTGAAAACTATGAATTCACGCATTAACACAAACATTGTTTTTAATCTTCACTTAGCTCCCTTATTTGTAACAAACCATTCATACATTGTTAACATGTTCACAGCTAACTTATAACTATATGTCTTTAATTTGAATCACTAAAATTGGTTACATTTTATGTATCAATGAACAAATTCGAAGTCAAACCTCATTACGTGCGAAAAGGGGTACACTTTTTTGGGAATATAGTATAGCAACAATCAAGAATATACAGGGGGTCGATCCCTGTTCAAAAAAAGATCACTTAAAAATACACATTGCGCCATATACAATCTTGGCATCAACTTCTTAAATACCCGAGGATGTAGTCAATGCTTTTATACGTGTTCCTAAGCACCAAACATATCGTATCACTAAAGTGTGATCAATATCGAATTTTGATAATTGTCCATGTTTTAGATAACTTAATAAAATAACAAGATACTTTTTAATTAAATAAAACATAACAAATTATGACAAAAATAAATAAATATTCACACTTTCTTACACTAACTTGATGAGTTTGTGAATTCACCTCCCTGCGACTGTTATCACAAGTCAAATGTCCTTAAGACATTCGGACAAGTATTAAGATGGGTCACTTATCTTGCAAATAATTTCTTATGACGACATTAGAGTAGCGTAAGGGTTGCAATGCAATTACATATGCGACCATTGCTAATTTGAAATATGTATAACTATATCAATAATCTATTTTTTTAGTTCACTTTGTTTTTTTATCAACACAATAAGGTAAATGCAGGCGCGGATTTAAACCATTTGGAAGCAAGGTTGCAAAACATTTGCATGTTTGCCACCCGAATATGTCACGACTACTGTAAATCAATCACATAAGATTGTTATATAATGCATTCTAACAATGTTTTGATTTCTTATACTTATTATAGATAACCAATTTTTATCGTAGTTTTTTTACTACTAATAGCGGGCTATTGTGTTTAAATCATGACACATCGAATTCGATATACAAGCGCTAAGACATACGTCATAATATTAGAAACAATAATTAATCGTAATATTTATCATGAATATAATTAAGCGACAATATTCACATATATCTCAACTTTAGAAGTGTAATGGATAAAAAACACCTTTTTCAATGAGCTAAATAGCGTTTGGCTCAATGTAGAAGTATGTTTTAAGCTTGGATAAATCATTCCAGTTTGCAGTTTGACCACTATGAGGCAGACACAGTTATTCTTATTTTGTGTAACAGGCATGGGTATGTTTTGCATGTATCCCAATGGCAACATGCATGTTACTTTTTATAGAATGCATTATGGTGTTTAAATAATTATTAATTTATTGCAACCAAATGAGATAATTTTGTGTTTGATTCAACGATGGTTTTGCACCAAAATGAGTGAAGTTTAATGGTCAAGGACATAGGAATAAGTGTTTATTTTCTAACTTATAAAAGGTTTATACAACTTGATCTTTCCGTTGATGGGAAGTCCTCATTCGGTGTAATTCAAAAGGTTTTAGGACGTTTTTATGTTCTGAACGAGATATATGTTGTATGTTTGTATTTTGACGATGCGTAACCGTTCATAAATCTACTTGCAACAAAACAGAATATTTTGGAAACTTATGAACATATATGAAAGTCCATTCAACGCTGCTCTGATTTTGTGGTAACGTTCCAAAAAATGCTGTATCTACATTTGAAGTTATCAATAAACCTCTAAAGTTATCAAATTAAAATATACATGTAAATGTATCTATGTATGGTATTAATCAAATATTGCAAATTCACAGTTAGTGGACTTCCGCCCAATTATTGAACCCTATTTTAGGGCAAAAGCCCCCGGCAAAAAGCGGATGCCCCCTCCCATTTTTGCAGGCTAGGCGAAAATCTACCCGGCGGAAAGCCCATCCACCCCCAGAAAAAAAACTACCCCCTCAAGTTAGTTTATCCTTTAAACTGTCCTTGGTGCGTAACGGCCATAAATGACGTCACAACAACGTTTTATAATGACGTCAACGTTAATTTGATCTTTCAACATAATTATCACGTCATTATGACGCCATTGAGTCAAAATGACGTCATTTCTAACTTTTTGGTTATGTTGAAGACCTTTAGAGTGCCGACGTTCGGCACATGAATATGACGTCGATTCGAATATAAGCAAAAGACGTCGAGTTATTCTATTTAACTGATGGTATCAAATATGTATCAATGACGCAATCTTTAAATCAAAGTTTTGTCTATAATTTGACGTTACATTAAACGTTATAATATTACGTTGTTTATGACTTTCTTCTCAGTTTTAATGTCTGGGTAGAATATCCTAAGCGAATCACAGTTGTGACCACAATTTCTGTTGTTTGATTTCGAATTGGCAAATGTAAGCAATTTATCAGATAATTATTTATTCATCATCAGTAATTGGACCCTGAATATTCAAACATGTCGAACAATTGTTTGATGGCCGTGTAAAGCGTTGCAAAATACGTTACATGGAATATGTTATCATTTCATTGTCATATATCATCTTTAATTATTATTACAGTAGCACTCGGTGAGGCATGCATTCTTCCGGAATACCTCCAGAATAATCCGGATAAACCAGAAACAGATTACTGGAATATGCATGAGGACAGCAGCGGAAGAGGAAATCGCATTTACATTCGGAACGACTCGCTCGTGGCTATTTCTGGGAATCTGGATACATTCGGTGACGTCATTGTGGATGTCACATGTGCTTGGATGCAGTCGGATAAGGATGGACGGGATGTGTATTATTTTGATACGTGAGTTGCTTGTTAGCTTTTTGTGGTGTGTTTTATTGTTTATGTAAAGTTAACGCCTCTGGGTTTAAATATCCTTATTTATTGTTTCTTTGTTCATGATTTTCATGATGACTTGTTCCGAGTCCTACGGCAATTGAACGATTGGATCAGAAAGTTTATTATCAGAAAAATTATTATTTCAATTGTTGTCAACTATTTATTGCGGTGAAATATTGTGTAATTGTGTTTGTGTTTAAATGACAGACCAGACAAAGGTATTTCTGTGGATATCTGCGTTGTATTTAATCAACTGACACCAAATGTTGTTCAAGGAATTGTTGGTTAGTTTATCCATATATAGTAACGTGCAAATGTAACGGTTTATGAATCTGAATATTATTAATTAAGAAATCTTCCTTTTTGTTACAATTAGTGTGGGTAAAAAAGTTGCTTTCGAGTTTTCTTCTTACAATACATAACTTAAGCGAGAATTTATTTGACCAGTTTATCTTAATCTTTGAATATGCATAGGCATTGATAGTTTTCATCAATGTATATACTTACATTATAGTATTTATTCAATACCATTACTAGCTCCAGCTAATCAAACAGAAGATGGTATCTTCGAATGCATGAATGACAACATGAAAGAAACAAGTTGGCCGCTTATAGGTAATAATTTAAAA
>LQRL01172993.1:3742-16470 GCA_001703475.1 Hydroides elegans
ACGTATACACGCGTAGGTCTAGAGAGAACTTAGAGAAGGAACCTACGCGTTACATTAAGTTAATTAATTAAGGATAACACCCATGTGGATAGGAATTATGCTGTTTCGGCTTCGGTATAGGTAGGGAAAGTATCGTTTCGGTTGTCTAAATTATATCTTTCTATTTTAATATAAGTGTTATTTATTATTAGTTTATCATTAATATATATTATTAATTACTATTTATTTCATTAATTATTACATGTCTATATTAAAGTAACTTCTTGGTTTAAGTAGATCTCGGTACATACGCCCCCACTTTATGTACTGTTATCATAAATCATTATTATAAATAAATACCTTAAACTTATAAATGGTTTACTTATTTCTTTAACTATTATGTTTGTGATCTATAATATTCCTTTACGGTGTATTCTAGTTTACAACACAAAATGTCTGAGGTCATTTAATCTTATATGAGCAAAATGTCTGAGTTCATTTTAGCAGTCATTTAGTAAATAAATTTGCAAAATTATTGCAAAATAGACTATGGTTAGATGGTATTTAAATGTGTGTTTTCTTGGCTAGGAAACAGGGGAATAAAGCAGGTGAGCCTTTCTAGAAGCATCAATAACATAAGATAAAATAAGCTTTATAACTCTGGTTCCACCCAATAGTACACTTTGTGCAACAAAACATTGTTAGCCTGTGGTAATAATTTATTTGGATAACCGAGAATTTTAGGGTGAATATTAATTGAAACATAATAATTATTTGCTTAATATAATGAATGAGTCAGAATTCGGTATTCATTTAGTGAAAAATACCAACTAATTGCTATTTTATAACGTTTTTATAACTTAAGTAAGTAAAGCACACGTTTTTACCGTCTAAAATGTGTATCAAATGCAAATATAACAGTATATGAATAATCCATATAGTTTATTTGACTTATTTTATTTTACTACAGTAAGTCTTGTTGTAATGCATGCAATTCTTTAGCTATATACCACTATAAGATTAATGTAACAAAGTTTCAAGTACATTTGTATGCAAGCATGTTGCTTAAAATCGTCATTCCGTTACAAAAGCCCATATGTAATATACAGTGACAATAAAAATGTTATTGGAATCAATGCAATAAAAACAGTTTTTGATTTCATATTACCCTGGATTTCGCATTCTATAGCCATGGGTTCGAATGTACAATACTTGTCCATGGTTGTCTGTTTTATAATAATCAATCCCTGACAATCATATAAAAACAGCAAAATTGGTTTTCTAATTTTCTACCTTTTATAAAGCATTGTGTTTTTTGAAATACAAGAAGGGCAGTTATAATGCTGGTCTATTAATAGTTATTAATTTGATAATGATAAAATCACGATGTTGCTTTGTTTTGTGATTTTTCGATCGGAGAGTTTTGACAAAGAGGGCTTTTATAAGTCACGGTCAGTTAAGAGGTATGTTACAAACCAATGAAACATTCTTGTGTAATGTCATGTTATCGCAGGTATGAAATGTATAGCTCTTCAATTAATGTCACTTCAGGTTGAACTGATTGACTGAATGTATGATGGAAACGCTGGAATAGTTTGACCGATCTCATTTTGTTAAAGGAGCCATGTACTTTTATCTCGACTGTAAATATTGTGTAAAATAACATGTAAAATATGACGGTTTAAAACTACGGTATGTGGTCAATGAATATGGTATATGTTAAAGTTATACATGTAGGTGAAAGAAAATTCTTAAAGAGATAAAGGCGAAATATATTTATGGTCCATCCCCGGAAACACATAATTATAAAATTAGCTACAAAATAATCATCTTTTGAAATTAATTTTAAAATAAATACGCCTACTCTTCATCAACGTTTGTACTACGTTCAGTAATAATCATAGGAATATTTCAACAAGTAAAATGTGATATTAACATATTTATATTTATTCACTTATCTATTTATCTATTATTTACATCCAACCTACTCATTTTTGTTAAATACATCACATGCACAAAGATAATCAAACTTTCCGATGGTTTCATTTTCAAAGTAAGTGTTTAATCATCAAATGGGATTAAACTAATGAGTTAACAAAAAATGCCCCCTTAATCATATTAAGCATTTAAAAGATTATTTCTGCTTATTTTGTAATCATATCATGATTCAATACATTATTTATGAGGAAATATGTCTTCAAATTTGTATACAATTGAGTATGAGATAATCGTACATACATGTATATATAAACCACAAAACCAAAGCATGTTCCACGTTGTATTAAATCTTTATTGATACAAAATAAGCAAACATTATAATATCCCAGTTCCTTAAGCCATTTAGTCTAATTAACATTTGTTACATAGCTGAAATCACTTTTTATGTCATACAATGCAAATGCACCTAGAAATTACATAGCTATTTGTAATGTGTTCCCAAAATAGAAACTCTTTTTTTTCCTATGTCATGTGACAAATAATAAAAGCCACAGGCACACGTCAAAGAAGAGCACCTCACGAGCTGTTCCCCAAAAAAGGTGTTCCCCACCAAATTCCAGCTGGCTTTGAGGAAATTCATTCTAGCTTGGAGATTTTAGCAGATTAAGGAACACCTTTTTCGATAATTTCCTCATTTTCGTTATAAACATTGACAATTATTGTTTCAAAATTGATTAAACCAACTTGCAATTGTATAACAATCTATTATCTACAATATATGATAGATAATTTAGTTATATTCAACATTTCAATTTTCGCAAAAGGTGTTCCTTTTCTGTTCCAAGCTGGCTAGAAAGGAAAACCAGCCCAGCTGGCTTGGAAAAAAATGAACACCTTTTTGCAAAATTTTACTGTTCAAAAACCATTATTTTGTTGTTGTTGATACTTGTAATGTTGTTTAAAGGTGATTTACCAACTTTTTGAAAATTGTGTCGTGGGGTGCCTTTCGTCAAAACTACCTGGTTTTACATAATTTTTGCGGCGCATTTGAAAAATGTGATATATTTTGCATGGTGATATACACTCATGTGCGATTAAAATTGCGATTATTTACACTAAAAGATTGATTTCGATTTTCCTACGTAACTGTGCGATACATATGTTAATTAAAATAAGAAATCAAACTGCATTCTATTCAAATTATAAAGGAATTTAATTATAAATGTGTATGAACTTTGAAAGTCGATATTCTTATACTCTTTCAATTTTTTTTTATTTTCTTAAATTTTATCAAAGTATATAGTTATATTTATTTTCCTTTCTTTTTATATGAACACACATGTGAAGTCATATATGAATTTATTCAACTTCAATTCTAACATTGTTCGCTTGTGCTCACATAACCAATATATGAATCAGCATTTTGATCTGTATTTTCCCTCGGGTTATGCATTGAGTCATCAATGGGGAATGATGATAAGGTTAGTATTCTATCATTTGTAAAGAAATTTAGGGAAAATAACTTAGAGAAACCACATCATATTAGAAAAACCTAAATTGCGCTTGATTTTTTGCTCCTTTTAAAATCAGTCTGTATACCGTATTTGGTTGTTTCATTTTATGCTCAGTTCCTTTTTCTTTATTTATTCGAGACTTAATCGAATAGCACAATAAACACGATGAAACAATTCGGAAAGCACTGTTCAGAAACGTTGAGAGGACGATTTTTGTTGTGCCAATATGTATTTTTCGCAGATAACTGTTTTCGCTGCGTACGCAGGATAAATGGCGCTGCAACGAAAATCCGTTGGGCGTAAGAAGGGGTCAATTCGGTGTGGTATTGCAAAGAATACTCGTATATTCGCTCTAGAGAGAACATCATTTTGACGTCATGTCTGAATGACGTTGAAGGACGTTGTACGGATGAACCCAATAGAGTGGGAAACAAATACAGCTATGCATGAGATGTTTGGACTACGATGATAACCAACTCAGCTTTGCAAAATTAGTAAAACAATGTCATATAGCAGTTGCGAAACTACATTGCGAACGATTTTATTTATGTATACGTTATTTACATCATATAGCGACGTTTTTGCAACGTCACGAGACTTCCCATCGAGTAAAGACCCATTTACCTTAATTGAGGATACAGTCTTAGACGAAATTAAAAGTCACTGTTACAAACGTTTATTATGCATACAGGGTTTGATTTATTATTCCCCATTTGAATCATTCCTGATAAATGATATTGCATGTTCCTTCCTTTTAGTATAATGATTTCACTCTGCGATAGTGTGGGTTCACAACATTAGCATATTCTTATTTTTTAATAAACAGGAACAAACCTTTACAATTTATTGCATTTCAATTCCTGTTTCACCCCATTTGGGACAGCTTCATTAAATACAATAGATTTATGAGATACGGAGAAAATTGCATTTGACCTGATAAACCACATCCTTTAAAAACAAACATATGGACATTAACGTATGGTATTATTACTAGAGTTAATCATAATTTTGTTGTATGTTTACACTTGTAGAAATATCACATTACAAAGAGCAACAATATTATTATTCTGTGAATTGCTACCAAACGTTTAAACATTATAATAAGAATGATTTATATTCAACTTTACTAAAAAGTGCTAAATTGAAATGCTAAATAGTAATTTTATGTTTTATGTTTTATTATTTGTCATCCATTCGAAACGATACGATTTTAGGCATCATTGTGCGTCGCGTTACGTCGCGTTTCAAGATACATGTCAATGCCATTATGACCCAGCGATTGAGAAGTTTTTTTCTATTAACAAAAGTGATATTAAATAAAGAATCAGAGCAAAAACATATATTCTAAATGCATAGGATTTTGGCGATGAAAATCGTGGGTTCATTATATTGCGAAAATAGAGGATGAGTAATTTAGATTGCATCAGAAAAATACCAATAAATTCTCAGAATAAAAGGAAATTTGGAGCTTAAATTGTATTTCTAAACAACAATTTCAAACATCAGCGATCAAAATGTATCAGTATTTTCTTATCACATTCTATAAGCATTCCTGTCTTGTTTAACAAACTAAGGCAATAAGATTTTTATTTATTATGATTTCTTCGGTTCACAGACCCATAAGTAACGTATTCATCGGACAAACGGTCAAGGTTTAGCCCCGGGGGTCCTGCTACAATTGTACACAAAAACCCTAAACATAGCAAGTAACAGCATTGCTTATTAACATTCATATACAAAATAATATTGTGATATATTCAAGGATTGAAAGGACACATGGATTGGATTGGGTACACAGCTCCTTTTAATTGACTGTCCTGGTTTTGGAATTGTTTATTCTAGAGAATTTTTTATAGTTTTTTTTTAATGTTTGTTAAAACTAAAATTGTATTTTTTAAATAATTGTGTAAATATCAAATTTGCCTGACGTAAAATCGTTCGTACAATGTTACTTGCTCCTATGACCATGACGAAAAGAACGTCGAAAACGTTAAAATATGGCCATATAAAACAATTTTCGACGTCACCTGACGTCCTGAATTTTGAAAGAATATTACAATTAACGTGTTATTTCCAAAAACGAGGAAATGTTTCGAACCAAACCATATCGAATAAGTCCAATCCGTTTATTATGTTTTCGGTATATGACACTAACATATTCCGTCCACTTGACCTGAAGTTCATTTTGCTCTATTCAATAGGTCAGACAGTTTTAATGGGTTTAATTCAAACAAATGCGTACTCCCAAAAACGATCCCCTGGTCAAAAGTAGGACATAGCCACATTTGTGGCGTTTTGTCGTGTTTGACCGTCTTTTAATTGATTTTGTCAAATGAAGCCTCTTTGTGAAATGAGGTTCATAATGTGGCCAAACAATAATACATTGCAGAGAATATTGGGCTAAGCACATTTTATTCATTTTGTTATTCTAATTCTGTTTTATTTAGGAATGTCCTTCACACTTTGTTTATTTACTTTATCTTAATTGCCTTAACACATATTTGACTGGTCACCCTGGCTAATCAGATTTATTTTGGACCCCGTTTTAATCCTTTTATTTTCGACCTTTAGTTTTTCTTACATATACAACCTTGCACTACTCAAAAAAATATACACGTATGAAAGGCTAAGGTAGGAAAATATATTGAATTAATTTTTTCCTAAAAAAATATAACTTCTTCTTTTGTCATTGTTGGGTTAAATTGCAAACATATTCGCTTCGGTAAATATCACTTTTGATATATTATGCTTTAGTATACTCAACGTTTGAAATAATGTTAAATCATTTACATAAATCATATCTTGTACTTATAGTTTAAATGCTGCTCGCCTTTTTAATCAAAATGAAACCTATTATCTTGGTTGCGTAAAATTTGCTATTTCGAAATCGCTATTTGCGATTTCACTGTTTTCTTTTTGCAAGCGATTTCTTGTTATCAAGTCTCAACAAGCCATCTCATATCTTCTAAACCTCATATACTTATTTTGAACGTTTCATCTGCTGAAATTTAATTACAAGAAACCAAAAACTAGAGATACAATATCAATTATCTTCACATGATTGATTTGATATAGAAACTGCTCATTTTGGATAGATTATCACTTTTGGTGAGAAGTAAGAATGGGATTAATCTGAAAAGGATGATATTACATACACCTTAAATGACACTTGTCCTTGCTCATTTGCTCAATTATCAGTGATGTATCACTCTGATAGATTCAATAACATTTAGAATGATAATAGTTTCCCATTCGCTAATAACGGAATCGGATAGGGGTATTTTTTCTAAACTTATCAAGCCAATGTCTAAGATTTGATTGTATTTTCAAAACACCGTTGGAAGTAGCAACGTCATTCAAGATTTGGCCAAAGTGTCGTTTTGATGATGAAAATAATTCTAACATCCGCAATAGCCTTCTGCAAAACTATATGATATAATCTATGGTAGAGAATCATGAAAATAATATTTTTTCACATGAAATAATTTATTAAGCCTCTTGTATGAATGATGGGTAATACCATTTTTGAATCACGATTTCATTAGAAACAATTCTTTAGTATAGTACATTGTACCTACATGTATATCGTTGTTAAATTGCTTTAATAGTGTCTTAATTATTATCCGACTGTCAGTCTTTTATCAAAATCATAAATTATTATGTATGAGGATACATCTAAAACTGAGGATTTCTTAGACTGGATTCGTATCATCAATAAGTTTCAAAGAAAGACTATTTTTTTATCGATGCATATATACAGCAAATTCAGTAATCTTTTCATGTATCAAACGAACCACAAACTATTTAATTCTTATATCTGTTGAATGATACATAAGATAATTGATTTAGAAATTCATAGTCCAGTTCAAACTATTTCGGTACACCTAAATTTGCACAAAACCCATTCTGTTTTTAGACATTAAAAAACTATCAATTACAGCTCAACGTACGTCACATGCAGTATGTATTATTGAACATATCCAAAAGTTTACCCCTGACTTATTCTGATACGCGAGCTGTCACAAGCCATGTGACAATTTAATATGACGTCGAAAGCTTGCAGATAGAGGGATGTTGCAGAAAAATATGGGATTTTTTAATGTGTCTCACTGTCATTTTTGTTCCGAAAATAGAATTTATTTTGTTCCATTGGGGAAAAAAAGACATCATTTATGTCATTGACGTTCATTTGCGAAAAAAAATGGTGAGTTTACGTGAAATCAAATTTTATAGAATGACATTGAGTCAGACAATACAAAGGGAAAAGCATTTTTAATCAGCTATCAAACAGTTTAGAGAATACACCTATTTACTAAAACATTGAATTGACATGTGTCCATTGTTACGTTGATAACTTCAGTTTTTAATCGCATTGACATATGTTTCGTCTTAGATCCTGACGGTTTGAAAATATCGTCATTTTCGGACTTGTAAATGTATGTAGATATTATCATGGAATTAAAGTATGATATGCAATGTCTGTGGTAAGATATAATCAACTTAATTTGCAGAACAACACAAAACAAAATAATGATTTAATATGTTAATCAAGTATGCTTGATTAACTTTTTTCTATATATTGAAATTGAACTTCACTTTTGCTTATTTAATATATTATTTGCATTTGCTTTACCCATACATTTATACACTGGTTTTAGGACGTAAAATAAATGTACTCAAGATACTACACGACATATGTAAGTGATATTAGATAATATTATGATATGAGTAATATTAGAATACTTATACATGTATACATAGAATGCATGATATCACAGATACATGTATGTACATGGCCCAAATAAAGAATAAGGACCTGAAAACATTGGAAGTGTTTTCTTGCTTTTATTTTCTTTTAAAAATCTGTTTTCCAATGTATTCCTAATGGGAAACCAAAAACAACGAGCGGTTTGGTGACTTTTTATCGCTTTTTGAGTTTCTCATAAGGAATACATTGGAGGATAGGTTTGTTATGAAGTAAAAGCAAGAAAAGGCTTCCAATATGACCAGGTCCTAATGAATGTAAGCTAGGATTTGTTCTAGAAACATATAAAAACAATGTTATAGAAACTCATAATTGCTATCATCAATGCTAGAAATAATGAAAAATAATGAAAATGATTATTATCATTATTGTTATCTAGTTGCTTCATTTTTTATTGCATCTTATTTTTTTTTCACAAATATCCTAAATATATGGCATAATTGTCATGTCCCTATTTAGTACCAATTCTATTAAAAAAAGGAACATTCAAGTAATGCTTCTCCTAAGCCTCAATCGAGACAGATCCTAACGATATTATCCATTATTAATTAATGAAATAACGAAAATGTCGTTTTATGGTCAATTCATTTACCCGCTTAAGAATTTTATGGCGAAAGTACAATATACCCGATTGACTACAGAATCGGATTGAACCCCACAATTAAGAATATAAAACTAGGATATAAAAGAAAAACAATATTTTGAGTCAATCCAATTAGTGTGAAATTATTAAAGAGAGTAACAGTCTACGAATAAGTGTATTTTTAATGTGCAGACAACACATGGAATTTCACTATTTCCGTTCCTATTAAAGTAATCGCTAGGCACTCTATTTATGCAAAAAACATAACTAATCCGTACTTCGGACCCTTGCTTATGTTGATTTTATCATTTGTTAATCATCATAAATGTATGTTTATTTAAGCAACCCTCGATTTGTCCCCGATTTCCGGAAAACGTGTAAATGGCACAATAAAAAACCCTCTCGAGAAATTAGGCCCTTTTACCATTCGTTTAGTTTGTCACCGTTTGCAAAGTGTAGGTGAGGTTTTGATTCACCCGCTTAATATACATTGTACTCCAATTATATCAAGTATGCTCGAATATTCTTGTTTTGTGGTTACATGGTAAGTTTATCTATTGAATTAACATTCAATTTGTGATAAATCTACAAAACCAACTAGTCATGATTTAGGAAATTGGGGCTAAAATAGACAAAAGACATTTTTATTGAATCAGTTTTATTGATGTATTGGGTATTGGTCATAACGTAAGTCGTGATGTAAATCCTACGTAATTGTTTGACGGTTAAAACGACGTGTAGATGTCATAAAATTGACTGACCACACAATAAGAAGAAAGTGAGAAAATTAGCAAGATGGTATGAATCATGTGTCACTGTTTGATTGAGAACGATTCAATACTCTGTAATGTTGAACAACAATGTCGCGCGGTTCCAACCCTACAATCTTTCTAGCGTTTAATGGTTAGCGTTTAACGTATAAAGTTTAACGCGTAGCGTGTATTTCCATTGGGTTTGGGAGGGTATTAGAGCTAAACATTTAACGTTTAGCGGTTAACGATAAACGTTAAATGTTTAGCTAAAACGCTAAACGCTAAAATGATCGAAGGGTTGGAACCGTGCGTCACTGTGCATGTAAGTTACCAATGGATGGGATTCCCATACATAATTTTAGTATATAGACCTCTTTTAAGTAAAACCTCACTGGAGTTGTATGTGTTTATTGATAAGAAACACATATTAAATACGTTTTTGTATTATTTGAAAATATCCTATACATTTTATGGTTTGTAGTTATACAAAGCATAACACCGTGGCTATTCTGGTAGCTATAGTTTCCAAAGCAAGCGTGACATTCTCATTAGATGTGTTTTAGAAAATGTTATGAGCAATATTCAATAACACCTAATTTGTAAAATTCCTGCTGGTATCAGGGCGTTAACATTCTTTATATAGATATACATAAATATTATGCATATACATTTTATGTAGGTGTAAATGCATGTTGAAAATGTAAGTGGACTTAATAGGTTATTGTGCCATGGGGACATAAGCAATTGAACCTATTTCAGACGAAAGTTGAAGAACCGTAAAATAAGTGCATTTCAAGGATTGTTAAGAATCCTATAGTGAAAAGCGAAAATTAACTTTTATATAAAAAACATCTGATTAAAATGCCCATTCGCCAAAAAGGCATGACTAAATTCTGGTATTTTGATCATGACGTTGCAGCTTTAAAACTAATAAGATGGAATGCAACTGGATCGTCGATTAAAATTCAAATCGTACCATGACAACCCGAATCCTGATAGAAATACAAAGTTAGGAATCCAAACCTGTATTGATACGTGTTTTGTAGACATGGTTTGTTACAGCACTTCAATCTTGCTGGGAGGTGATTTTAATGCGCAGAAATGATGACAAAACTTATGCCCCATCTTGTTACTTAGACTTTGTGTTCTCTGATGGATGAGAGCGTATAAATAGCGTTATGATAGATCAGTATTTCTTATAACTAAACAAAATATATTTGAATATTAATAATACGACTTCTTTTAACATTAATTCACAAATAAAATGAAACTCCGAGCAGAGGTAGAAATCATGTATCTTAAGCCGCCGATAATTTTAAAGAACTCATTTTAACATTAAAAGCATATATACAAATTTGTTCTTTTCACGAAAAGGCATGCAACAAATATGACACACTTGTTCTTAACAGCAATAAGTTCACCCCAAGTTCAATCAGGTCAAAAGGGTTCAAACATTATTACAAGTATTGTACACTTGTTAAATTGTATGTATTTGCATTTTGCATGCCACATTAAATTACTATGTAAATTTCTAGTCCGATATTTGCACCTAATACCTTTTGACCTGTTGACTTAAGGCACTGTACTAATTTCCAGAAATTCATGGGTTCCCTGCAAAAATGATTTTTTTTCTATCTGGTAATTAGATTATCTCTGAAATATTTTTTTTTTACGAAACATTTTCTTTCTTTTATTTAACAATCTTGCATTTTATCATTTTCGTTTCTCAATCATGTAGAATTTGCTAACCCGTTTCGAAAGTTGGTGAGCGGAATCATTTGAGAACAAGCGCGGTTGAACAAATTGACTGCCTCGTTCGACTCGGACGTAGAAACCCAAAAAATACATTTGTGTCCCAGTAGGGCTATTTTAATACTTCAAAAAATCATAGGCGCGTTTATCATTTCCTAGTCTCACATCTGTATAGGATAAAGTACGAGGTCAGTCCATTAATTAAAATATTGGACAGTTCCGAGACGCAGCCGAGGAACCTGTCCAATGTTTTAATTAATGGAGTTGACCGAGTACTTTAGCCGACTTAGTTTACCGTACATTATTAAAAAATAATGTAGGCTGAAAACAAAGGAATGACGTCACTAGTGTAAACTAATCTATGTTAATCGTCTCGTTAATGACTAATGTTCGGTATTCTAACTGTTTTCTTGCATGTAACCCTCTTTTGAAACATTAACATACATGTATAGCCGAAAGATATACGTACTTAACTTTATAAGCTACAAACAATATAATTTGTAATTTGTTTATGCCTGAACTGATTGGTTATTTTCGAAAGTGGAATCGATATTGCCAAGCAGTGAGGATAAAGAAATAGGATACTAACGAGTAGTTATTTATGAGTAAAAACAAATATATGTAATTATATAATTAGAACGTTTTAAATGACATTAAATAACATGTCCTATGGCATATACTTAAGTTGGCACATATCAAGTAACGTGTTTAATATGACAGGTTTTGACATCATTTAACATTATCTTTTATGCCTTAATTTCTGCGCATTAACACATAAACATGCTTCCAGTCAAATTCATTATTTCTTTATTCTGAATACTTAAATAGTGATGTCTTAATCGGTGTTTGACTTGCAATTGACTTGTTTGTTATCATTTCCCATAACAACTAGAAAACATTGAAAAATATAAATAAATAAATAAATAAATAAATAAATAAATGGCAAAATAAAAAGGAACGCGCAAATAATCATATTACGGGTCAATCAACGCGAACAAAATTATGAGTCATATATTTTGTGATCTAATTTCATGTTCATTTGATCACATTTTTCTTTCATTTTCTAGGTGAACCTATAAATATATGTTATGCATTTTTGGGGCCTAAATTCAGTGCAATGACCGGTGATATCAAACACACCTGGAAACCTAATTTTGCCTTTGTAAATGATCATATAAATAAATAGTAGTAAATAGTATAATATGTAATAGAGGATATTCGGCTGTTGCCGAAAATAGCTCCATGCGTGTCTGGAGAGCATCGAGCGGGACACATGCAGTGCTAGTGCCCCTGGTTTATGCATACATTCACTATGAGGGTTGCAAATTTATTCATATTCTGCATATTTTGATACAGGTTTCTTACACATACAACGTGTTCAACAAATAATTTTATTTTACTGTATCACTATTTTGTCACTAAATGACATGTTTTCTTTTTTAAAA
>LQRL01172995.1:0-10279 GCA_001703475.1 Hydroides elegans
AGAAAAACGATGATGATGCAAGGGTTCAATGACACAAAAGGTTTATATATATATATAAGTATTTAAGTATAATGTTTATATATATTATATATTATCTATATTATATTTGATTAAATTTGGTTATCCTATTTTGCTAAAATTAACGTTTTAAAAATCTTGGTTATTTCTAAAGTATTTCTAAATGTACTAGTCTTAAAAAAGAACATTTAAATTTATATGTTTCATACTTGTTTAGACCCATACAGCAACACTAATTGCAATTATGTGAATAACATTTGTGAGTTTGTTTCATTTTTAAAAGGTGCCTCCTCTTTATGGGGTGACAACGGTAGCTACCAAGTAAAAGTACAAACAATTTTGGTTGACGACTTGTTAGAAGTATTTCACGCTCCCGAGGCCGTCATTAAAATTGACATCGAATCTTCTGAATGTAAAGCACTCGAAGGGTCAACACGCTTCTTTGAAAAGGTCAAAGTGCAGGCAGTTTTTATGGAATGGTTTCATCTCGCAGAGTTTCTAGGACGCAAAGATGAGGATGAAGCATGTGTGTTAGAGATGGTTCGCCGTTTGAGAAAATATGGCCTACAGCCATATGGTCTTCATACAAAGTTTGACTTTGAAAACAAAACGAATTCTCCATTGTCTGACGAAGATATAAAAAGTTGGCCAATGGATTTAGTTTGGAAACACCCATATTAATGTCAATATCGACATTTTATATCAAAAGGGTCATATGCAAGACATATTTTTATAATATATAATATATCGCTATACTTAGTGTATTTCCGTTCAATATGATATCAATAGAATGTTCATATTCAATAAAATGTTCATATTCAAACAAAAACCTTATATCATGTAACGCGCGGGTATTGTTTCTTATTATATTTGGTTGAATAGAAAGTGAGCGAAAATCAAATAATAAGTTTAATTTTCAATTATCATAATAACCTTCATACTGGCTGATAAATGTTATGACTTTAAATTATGATAGGATAGCTATAGCATGAACTATCAAAACACTCCAGATGTTTCGCACAAATGAAATGGAGCTTATATTTCGCATGAAAATACATTGAGTGAATACCTCCTTATTTAATTATAATGTAGCAAAATGCAGGCGTGAAGGCGTGTCGGCGTGCTAGAGTGCGGGTATGGATTAAAAACATGTACGTGTTGAATGTGTATATTATCTTTGATCAATAATTGCATAGCATAAATATAAAGGATAACATCTTGAAAATAAAACAACCTTATTTAAATCAACCAGTCATGTGGCTGCCCCATAAGCCTTGCTATTTAGACTGTTTTGTGTTTCATTCAAAAACAGTAACAATGTGTTTTCAATGACAAATTATCCCTTTCGATTCATTTAATAGTCTAAACCTATTGGCAGTCGTGAATCCAGAAAATATTGAACCTGGGGGCGCAACAGTATAAATTATCAGGCTAAACCGGTGGGGCGCAAATTTATTTGTTTGTCTTGCATACAAGAGCAAACAGGGGGGCGTGCGCCGGGTGCGCTCCCCTCTTAATCCGCGCCTGATCGGCAATTTTAAATGATCTCTTATTGTGTTATTTTGTATTGGAAGTTTGCTGCCATTATAAAAAGAATATAACGCATTAACAATTGATGATTCATACAATATGATTAGTTAACATTTATTCACAAGAAGAATTGCAACAATTTATTGATGGTTATTGTTTTTACACTTTTCATATATTGTTTAAAAGTCTATTAAGGGTAAATGTACTGTACATATCCTCTTGCGGACTTGCGAGCTTTGATAAAAATGGATTTTAGCCTCGAGTGATAAGCGTGCGGGCATTGAATATTAGGCGTGCGGGTGTGGAGAGACAAAGTTGTAAAGCGCGTTTACTGTAAAATATTTTTTGATATCACTGGACTCTAATACATCATCAATATTGATAACCTGGGAGTTTGTCAGCCGCCGTGTTTTATAGATGTCAAGATTTTAAAGGGATATGGATAAAACAATTTGAAAACATATTATACATATTTAATAAAGATTTCTAAATAAAATTAGATAAGTTATAAGAAGCCGTGAGATATAATGGGGTGCACATTTAAATACCCAATATTGTCATTGGCATGTCCATCAGGAGACTTCAAACATAAAAATTTATCTAAAGACTTCTGGATATTTTTGTTTGATTTGAGCAGCTAATAAGGCATTTCGCTGTGCGTACTCTCTCTGTACTCGAGCATTTAAGGTAGGGGCTCTTACAGAAGCGCACACGATCCTTCATTTGAAAAATGTTCTTTTTGAGCTTTGATTTTAGAAAACCATATAAAAACTCAGACTTCCTTGCGTGAAAGCGGAGTGTTAGGGTGCTTCTTATTTTGCCTCCGGCACTTTAAGTACAACTATTTGGTCACAGCGGCAGGCTCGCATCCTGATTATGTCATCACTAAATGTAAAACCGTTCAACTATGCACATCCATAGTTATGAAACGCGAATGTGCTAAAAATATCCCGTGAGCATTTTAGTGACCATATCGCTCGTCTTGGAGAGATTAAAAAGAAATCAAAGAAAGGTCTATTTCCCACAGTCTGGGCCAAAACACTGTTCGGGGTATATTTGACAGAAGGAGGGTGGGTTCATTTGACGTCTTAATTTAGCAAATTTAGCATATAATGTGTTACAAATTGGCACCTCAAAAATTATACATGAAAGGCAAAGTGTGTTTCTATTTGATTTTGGCCTGCTGAACAAAAATCCGAAGTCCATTTTGTTCCATCACGTCACAATTTTTTGTAATTTTCATTTTCAAATTTGCATATTTTTCTCTATTTTTCTCAAAATAAACTGCAATTTGGTAGATATTTCAGATGCATTGATTCAAAAAGATTTGAAACTAACTCTGTATAAATGTTTGACCACTATATTGACCATAAATATATATTCTATCCAAAAATACAAACTAAGATATTCTGATAACTTATCGACCAGAGGGGTACCCTATGCAGATTCATCAAAAATAAATTTGAAAATTTTGAGCAATCGGGCATTCTATAGTCTTATTTCGATAGTCCGATAAATATTCTCCATTGTAATGGCTATAACATGTGGTATTACCGTGTATATAATAAAATTTCAGCTCCAAATCCTCAGGAACGCGCGGCCCATTTAAGTCCATGTGAACTACATACCATTACGCTTTAAGTTATTATTTTCAATACAGCGATTTTTACAAATGAATTTTATATGTTATTATATATAAATGTTTAATAATGAATAGAAAAACGTCGAAATT
The DNA here is from genome assembly GCA_001703475.1 of Hydroides elegans. Lineage (NCBI taxonomy): Eukaryota > Metazoa > Annelida > Polychaeta > Sabellida > Serpulidae > Hydroides > Hydroides elegans. The sequence continues at coordinate 3,281 of LQRL01172995.1, forward strand.
CGCTTTAATTGTTTCTTACTAAATATTGTAGACCTAAACATTGGCATTACGATAGCTTGAACTTCCGGTTGCTGTTTGTGTGTAAAATATATGAAAAAAATATTGAAATTGTAACAGTATGAACCAAAATCATAATTCCTCAACAGTTTAATACATTTTTTTTTGGGAAAAAAATATTTTTCTTTGAGATTTATATGTGAATCACTAATATTTTCTTAGTTGAAGATTTGATTGGAGGTTAAAAGCCTCTTTGCCGGAAAGATTATGAAAAATGGATACAGAAAATCCATAATTTGAGTAGGTTTACATGGTAATTTAAAAAATTATCATAAACTCTAAAGTCAGAACCATAGATATTCGTCAAAAATGCCAAAAAGGAAAAATCAATTTTACAGAAAAGTGGGACGTGATAGAACATTTTTAAGTTCAGATTCGTAATCAGCGTGGTCGAGTTTATTAAGTAGACACTATTTCATTCATGTATATTTTTGAGTGTAACACAGTGTAATTATATGAAACTTATATGATGAGAAACTATAAGGACTGGGCTTACCAACAGTGATTTTATAATTGTTATATCTTTAAAAACACCCCAGTTATCCTGAGTTTAAAAAAGACCAATTTTAGCAAAATAACATATGAATACATAGCGCATAAAAAGAGGAGCTGTGTTGTTGGGCGTCTATTATGTAATCACACGTGGTTATGGTGGCCACAAAGTCAGCCATTACGTTCATTACATAGGAGAAACGCTTTTAGTTGCACCAATTTGATAGCTATCTCAATACGATTTAATAAGCCATAAGCAGTCGCGTAATATAAGAAAATATAGACTCAAATGCGCATGAAAACATAGTGATGATAGTTCTATCAAGAGAAAGTAGAAGACTTATTCTTTTAAACTTTTTATATAAGACATATATATATATATCAATTCTTTACAATATAGGAAAAATTTCTTTATGTCGGATGGAATCTGAATTGCATTGTCACCATTTCATCAAAGTTTATTGTAACGATATATCACAACAGTATTTTAGTTTAAATACGTCTATATATTCAAATACTTTTTTAATATAATTGTTGAAATTGAAAATTGAAATTGATGTAGAGCAACAATTTGTTTAGTGTGACGTTTACTGTAAAAAAAGGTAAGATTGAAATCTCGAAACTTGTTGAATGTTTTGGTTTTATTGTTATAATATTTGCTTTGATGTGTTTTATCAGAACCTTATATTCAATTAACATTATAACATAAATAGACGACAAGTATAATAATCATACTGCCTAATAACATGAAGTTTATGCAAATACTTGTTTTAGAATATTGTTTCTCGTTAAAAAGGAAACAATGATGAAAATAACTATTCGACAATGGTCATTTTCAATAAAGACTAGACAAAAACTGATGTTATGTAATGCAAGTTTTTTTATATTTACATATTTAAAATAATATATATATTTGACTAAAACCTTATCAGTTAACTTCGCGATAACTCTATATTCACTGATAAATGGTATGATTATACCAAATAATACTTATATCACAAATGAGGTTGGGTTAAATGAGGTTGGGTTATAAAGTAAGCCAATGAGGTTGGGTTATAAAATAAGCCAATAGGCATATGAACACAATGAAATTCCTGCATTCCAAACATTTTGCCGTGGACCGCAATGAAGCTAGCTATCATTTTGCATGATATTCGTTTTTAGTCTACAATATATTTGCAATCGAAGTTTTAAAACAGCAATATCTCTTCTGAATGACCTTAACTTTAGTAATTGAGTGAATACGCCTAAGTTTTGGTTATGCTGAATAATGACTTTATAGAATATTGAGCATGAATATTTAAGTATGATGTCATATAGCTTTTTAAATTTTGTGTGTGTGATCACAGAGTATGCATTAAACAATAGTGTGTTTTCATACTGGTATGTTATATTTACCTATCGCTATTTATTTAAATATTTTGGAATTACCGTGATATTTGATGTAGTGCGTCCAAGAATGATGCGTGTATATCTATTGGTATATTGTATAAGATAATTTTATCTAATTAGAAATGTACTACCGCGAAATGGTACTGGGATTTACATAAACTGATCTAAAAAGTTTTTTCAACAATTTTACCACTTTTTAATGTCTGCAAAAGATGTACGCTCCAACAAAAAATTATAGACCTACATGTAGCTGAAATCATCAACAAATTATGTATACTTTTTGTTGCAACGGCAAATATATGTATTTCCTATTTCCTCCTCTTTTTTGTCATCTATGAATCATTAGATCTATCTTAAGAAGTGCCTTTATTATAAGCCATATAAAAATGTATATGGTAGATATCCTATGGCAGCTGTAATTGTGTATTCGAAATCGAAAAATGATGAACGATTGCTGCTTAACACTTCAAATAAGATAAATTGATAAAGTTAAAATTATGCTTGAACTTGATAGAAAACAATTGTATCTTCGTTTATGTATAATAATATTACCAATTCGGTTAACGCTATTACATATCGTTTATTTTAACATTTAAATCTTCATTTCTATTTGTATCTTTGAGTTTACTGAATAGTCTTAGTACTCGGGTTTCCACCTGCTATTTAAGACGTTAATTGCCACTTGTTTCATGAATGACGTAACAATTATTTTGCGTAATGTAAAATAACGTAGATTTTTGTTACCATGCAAATTCTATTCGATTTTATCATTTTAATTGCATTTTATCAATTTATGACTTGAAAAATTGGCTAAAACAACGCATTTGTGTAAAAAAATGAAACTGTTTTTATCCCCCCATCTTGAATATATTTGATTAAAACATATATGTGAAATGAAATGCAAAAAAACTATATGATCACCATGTGGTAATTGCCCACGCTCAACCTTAAGTAAATTTTAGCAGTATTATGATTTGTACCCGAAAACATGTGAATTTTATCAAGACACGGTGAACGCTGCGCGTTCACCTGTGCCGATCAGCTCTCCAATAAAAGAGTAAACAGAACATGCAAACAATAAATCATAAACCAGTGGTTTATTTAAAATTCTATTTTCACTGCATCACAAGGACATTTTGTGAAGAATTGTTGTTTTCTTCAATATACTAGGAGTGTCTAGTATTTGAGCTATATCTATTTGCCTGTAATATAAAAACAAAGGTTTCATGTCAGTTTGATATAGGCGAACAGCATTCTTCTGATTCTTCTTAATATATTTATAATATTCACAACGATATATCGAAATGTTTTTACGTTTCTCTCTGTACAATAAAAGTTGTTCAGACTAGTTCAAAATCAATAACTGTTTAAGCCAAGCAATACATTGGTTATCAAGATGACCTTGTGTGCATCAAATTTCTTTTCGATATATTGTTGATATATTTTAGGTATAACACGTTTACATCGCGTCATCCAAACACTTTAGGACTGAAACATATATCAATCATTATACACTTGTATGTTACCTTTAATGACTAACCACAGTTAGCCTCATTCTCATCTTCCAACTCCGAACAGTCATTATATCCATCGCATAGATAACCAATCGGAATGCATTGTCCGTCATCACATTCAAACTCGTCAAATCGACAACCCTCTGCAAATACAGTCTTTGGATCTTGAACACAATCAATCAATAGTCAAAAGAGCAATTACTTTTTTTTACTTTTGATACTCTAAGCAACACATGTCACTTTGGAATCATATTTCAATGATATCAATGAAAAAATGTCATAATTCATGCTAGGGCCTTGTCATAATATTTGATAATTAACTTATCAATTATAACTTTGTCAAAACGTTCAATCATTTTTTGTTCAATATTCACCGTCGTCACAATCCTGTTCGTCGCTTCCGTTTGGACAATCTTCGACGCCGTCGCAAACTTTATGGCCGGACATGCAGAAGAATGGAGTACATGGCCATTGCCCAACTGGGCATGTCTCGACTAAATAGTAAAAATGGTCCCATGTATTTGAGGAGACTAGAAACGATCAAGTTGTAAAAAAAACCAAAAATTGAAAGCCCATCGAAGTGACATATCAGATTCAATACACTTGTCTGAGTAGGTTTGATGTTGCTTAAACAATAAACACTTAGCACATGCTGACTTCCTTTCAATTAACATGAAGTATGTGATACCAAATTTGGAATTGTTGCCCTTCATATCGACGTATTATAATAATCATCAGCAATTGAAAACACATACATAGAAAAAAAGTGATATATTTTCAATAATAATCACTAATGTTAATAATGATTTATTATTTAACATAGATTAATTTTAACTTACTGCATCCCTTTTCATCCTCGCCTTCAGAACAATGATCTGTTCCATCACATGCTAGTGAATAGTCAATACAAGATTCGTCGTAGCATTGGAATTCTCCCTCGCTGCATTGTGGACCTGAGCATATATAGTGGTATAATCATTCATGTTTAGCTTAACCGAACATTATATGTATAATTTGATAGCATTCGAGTAAAAAGACAATGCAAGATTCGTCGAAGCACTGGAATTTACCCTCGCTGCAATGTGGACCTGGACATATATTGTGGTATATGTATAATCATTCATGTTTTAGCTTAACCGAACATTATATGTATAATTTGATAGCATTCAAGTAAATAGACAATGCAAGATTCGTCGTAGCATTGGAATTCACCCTCACTGCAATGTGGACCTGAGCATATATTGAGAGGTATATGTATAATCATTTATGTTTGGCATAACCAATAATTATATGTCTATTTGAATAACATTCTAGTGCATAGTCAAAGCACGATTCGTAATAGCACTAGAATTCTCCTTCGCTGCATTGTGGACATGAACATATATTGTGAGGAATATGCATTATCATTATTGTTTAACATAACCAAGCATTGTATGTCTATTTTGATAACATTATTGTGCGTAGTCAATGCACAATTCGTCGTTGCACCGCAATTCTCCTTCACTGCATTGTGGACCAAACATATATTGTGAGGTATATGCATAATAATTTATGTTTGGCATAACCAATATATATATCTATCTATTTGAATAACATTCTAGTGTGTAGTCAATGCACGATTCGTCAAGCACTGGGTTTCTCCCACGCTGCAGTGTGGACCTGGACATATATTGTGAGGTATATATATATAATGATTTATGCTTAGAATAACCAAGCATTATATGTTTTTTAATATCATTCAATGTTGAAATAGCTAAAAACTAAAATGTCGCACGCCATAAAATCTACTTTTTTGGGATATTTAAGATATATCTAATTTCTAGACGCTACAATGTTTACAGTTTTTAAGTTTATAAGTTGTTTTTTGTTTTCAGTTGCAACCCGTACGTAGGTTGAATTGTTTACAATATATAAAATACACACATTATACAATTTATATAATGAGAACACTTTATTATGGTTCTCGATCTATGCAACCAATCAATATGCCAATTTGACGGCGCAAGTGAACCTCATATGGCTTTTTATAGCTGCCAAGTCTTACAAACTTTAATTGCATACCATTGCAAAGACAAAGCGATAAATCCCTAGTGGCTAGCATATTTGACATGAAATTTGCGGCACGAGAGGATTCAAACCCGCGTAATTCTTATTCATGTTTGCTTGGCCGACCAGTGCTTATACTACGCCAGCGTGCCCCTTTCGAAACACATTCAGTGAATTTCATCAACTGGTTTATGTCTTCAGTTTGACAAAAAAACTGTGCAGGTTGAATTCGAATATCAAAATCAGTATACCGACATTTAAGTGTTATTGATATTTATTGAAAGCAATTTGTGGAATTTCTTACCAAAATCGAGTCCCGGAATCTCTTCTAAGATCCAATCTCTGACTTCATAGACATCAACGTAAATGCCTGGAGTTTCTGAAGCACATCCGATACCCCAGGAAACTAGACCTATCAACTCCCATAGGCCTTCTTCTGATTTGTGCACGAGAGGTCCACCAGAATCACCCTATTTTGAAATTTATCATTACTAAATTAGTTGTAGTTTAAATTTGATACTTCTTTATCCTTTGTTTTATTTGGATTTTACTCACACATTATAGCATTTGTGTGAATTAGAAAATCTTTTAAAATCAAGGCTCAGAATCATAGAATCGGAACCTCTATGATAATATATCTACGTACCCATAAACTTTCCCATAAAACTTTTCATTCATATTCAAATACAGATTTTTACTTTTTTTGTACTTAAACCATTTAAACCTAACCTGGCAAGAGTCTCCTGGATTTGGTCCGCATACACCAGCGCATACTTCATGGACTTCGACCTCACCATCCATACATACATTGCAATCATCAAGATCCATAATGGGCAAATTCACATACATTAATGGATCTGAGTCAGGACCGCCTGTAAAGTCATTTTGTAAATCATTACCCGAGAAAATTTTGCTAAACATATTTGCGTTGCTTAACTCAGGTATTTTTGGACAGCTTTGATATATATAAAGATTGCTAAAACTAAATGTGTATGATAAACAAAACAAACAAATTAAGATACAAATCTTAATGAGGGTATAATAATTTCGATGATTAGTGTATTGAGAAAATATATGGTAACGCATTGTCTCAAAACAGCAAAGGAAACACAATGTTTGGATAAAAAAACATCCTAAAGTTACTACATATACTATTGGGTATCACCAACAGTCTCACCTGCTTGAGTGTGACCCCAGCCGCTGACAGTAGCCGATTCTCCAACCAATGTCTGACTATGTTGTTTGGGCATGCATACAGGAAAGGCTTTGCCTGATAACTCTATAGGTTGCATGAAGTGTAAGAGAGCTACGTCAAAAACAGGATGGAGCACAATGTGCTGAAACAAAAATGCATATTGAATTTCAATATTATACTTGCATGTGCATACGCATATTTAAATTTAAATAAGTATACAATTCTAACAAAAATATAGATTTTTGAATAATTTTTGATAATATGAAATGATTTGTTAAAACCAAAACACACTATGAATTATAA
>LQRL01173001.1:0-10365 GCA_001703475.1 Hydroides elegans
TCTTTTGCCAGATTCGCCAGCAAGCCATCAAGCGTTGTGACGAGGCCCTGACCAACGCCGTCCGCCTGGGCAATCCCAATGTCATCCAGGCCGGCTGTGTAACCCAATGGAATCTCTGTTTGCCCTCCTTATTCTTAACTCATCCACTTTCGTTCTTCTCTTGCCAGATTCACCAGCAAGCCATCAAGCGTTGTGACGAGGCCCTGACCAACGCCGTCCGCCTGGGCAATCCCAATGTTATCCAGGCCGGCTGTGTCACCCAATGGAATCTCTGTTTGCCCCCCTTATTCTTAAATCATCCACTTTCGTTCTTCTCTTGCCAGATTCACCAGCAAGCCATCAAGCGTTGTGACGAGGCCCTGACCAACGCCGTCCGCCTGGGCAATCCCGATGTCATCCAGGCCGGCTGTGTCACCCAATGGAATCTCTGTTTGCCCCCCTTATTCTTAAATCATCCACTTTCGTTCTTCTTTTGCCAGATTCGCCAGCAAGCCATCAAGCGTTGTGACGAGGCCCTGACCAACGCCGTCCGCCTGGGCAATCCCAATGTCATCCAGGCCGGCTGTGTCACCCAATGGAATCTCTGTTTGCCCCCCTTATTCTTAACTCCACTTTCGTTCTTCTTTTGCCAGATTCGCCAGCAAGCCATCAAGCGTTGTGACGAGGCCCTGACCAACGCCGTCCGCCTGGGCAATCCCAATGTTATCCAGGCCGGCTGTGTCACCCAGTGGAATTTGTGTCTTCCGCTATTGCAAAGCAACTTGAGGCAAAGTGTGCGAAGGCCGCTTACTAATGTGGCGCAGGCCCTGCAGGATATACACAGGTTCGTATAAATTGCTTATTCTTATAAAGGATTTTGATACACGTTTATATTATGTCAATAATATAAAGCCAATTTATATATATTAGGATTATGAGAGTGCTCTTATTAGCATATAATATATTATATTTAATCCCACTCACAACGTTGAACAAATCATAACATTCCATTTTCAACCAAAAACATCAATCTCTGTGGCACGCTATTTGACAGCAGAGGGTTTGTCGATATATTTTTGAACAAATCACATCACAATATAAACCAAAATAGGGTATTTTCAATTTGAGATTATTTGTTTTGTTTATTCTTTTAGTTTGCTGTGGCAGCTGCGTTGCCAAGTGCACATGGAGTTGGCTCGTTGCGAGGAGGACATTGAACAGATCCAGGTCGCCATGGAGCACCTTAGCAAGGCAAGCTAGTCTTTATATTTATCTTTTTAACAGAAATCAGCAAAAAGTTATCATAGCCATATGCTGATATATGCCAAACTTTCTGTTATAATGTGACCAAATGAAAGATATACGATAATGACTGTTAATTAAATTTGACGAAACGTTTAAACTCTTTATATTTGAGTTGTTGTGACCTGAAGTCAGAATCTTAACTTTGTCACAATAATTTCATTCTGTCCGAACCCGCCTATTACATTCTCTTCCAAAACGGAATGCTGTTCTTTATCCGTATATCAGGACAATTCAACATTACACTCTTTTTAAGTTTTACACAATCTTAAATATAGGTGTCCGGTCAGCAAATCTCCAGACAAAATTTACATTTTTGAATAAAACATAATTTCAATAACAGTTCAGCATAACATTTGCTTAGCACAAGTCGAAAAACATAAACTGCATTTCATTGAGTTTTTTTTTTTTTACAACATTCCCTATCCAGGCCCTCTCCATAGACGACGGCCAAGTTTACCGTAAATAATTTTGATTAAACAGCACCTCAACATGTAAATATAAAAACAAATGAATTAGAATTATTTATATTTTCTTGCTTCAATCTATTTAATAGGCTCTCTCCCTGGACGACGGCCAAGTATACCGTGAACGCATCAATGTGTCTTACCATCGCCTGGAGTTGAGAGGAGAACTCTACAAACAGCCAGACTCACCCGAAGACCAGGCTGGCATGATCATTGAACAGGTCTGTACTCAGCTTGTATTACTCACATCCTATATCATTGACCGAGATCTATTTATTTCAAAGCATTCTAAATGCGAAATGTTAGGTGATGCATTTAAAGTGTCAGTGCAGAGGAGCCCTAAATGAGTAAATACCAGATTGGCTACGCATGAATGTCCATATTGCTTCAAATGCGGAACTTTTAATTTGTGTACACGCATTCCCTTTTTTTTTAATGAATTTGAAGCTACACATCAATGAATTAAACGTTTTGATTTTAGGCGCGAAAGAGTGCCTCTGGGACCATGCGTATGAAGCGATCGCTCTTAGTTCGCGCCGGCCAGGCCCTCGCACCCGATGCATTTACTCTCGTGCTCGAATCGGAGAACTTCGACAAGGAGGTAAGACAGAGTCTTGGATGAAATCGGATGGCTTCAGATTTTAAAAGATTTATATTTGATAGCATAATTAAAGCATGACATTTGTTGTTTATCTTTTGTTTTCTATAAATAGATGGATTTTAACTTTCGTTATGCTGTAAAAATAGTAATTTAGCGAATAAGTAAATACATTAAAACAAAGACCTTTACAACTCCGTGTAATGTATTTAATTTACTCTTTGACCTAAGAGTTTTGAACTCTAGAATAATAATTTCATTGATAAAGAGACATTTCGAAATGTTTTCATAATGTGTAAATTAAAATTCAATAGCTTTCGTAAAGCCCTCTACGGTAGGTATAATTGATTTATAAGCGCAAATCATCAATGTATTTTTATTCCCTAACTAGGTCGCAGGGGGCAAAGGTCCCTTGACCCAGATCAAGAAATTGGCGGGAAAAGCGCAGACGTTCAAGAAGCACGTGCGCAAGGCGGAGGGACACCTGCGTCGCCTAGGCAACGAGAATGACCGCATGAGGTACGGGCAATTGATGTGTGTTAAAAACATATATATTAAAAAACAGCATTACATTAAATATTTAGATATGAGTTAAAAAGTAATCAAATCTGGCCACAATTTGGCGCTTTTAGTCTACAAATACTCAACATTTAACAAAATGAATGTTTTTAATCAAAAACCATGTTTTTGAGACATTGAACACTGTTTTGCGTCTTCAATTTCCCATAATGCACCATTAAATATGCAGGGCGCATATGTGAGGCCATTTAGCGCACATGGCCCACAAACACCCGAAATTCAAATAAATGATACCTTGAATCAGAAATTAAGTTACATTGTTTACACATTGAACACTATATCGCATCTTAATTTACCCATAATGCATCATTTACTCTGTAGGGCGCACCTATGGGGTGATTTTCCGCGAACCACCAGGAAACACTTTTAAGCGTACAGTGCCCACAAACAACCACAATTTAATGAAACGATTATTTAAATCAGGAATAAAGTGACATTTTTTTACGCATTGAATACTATATTGCGTCTTCATTTACCCATAATGCACCATTTCATCTGCAAGGCGTACCGCCATGATAAACCCCAAATTTGATTAAATAAATGTAATTTGAATAAGGTTTTAAGTGCCATGTTTTCGAATCACCATATCTCATCTTTATTTACCCACAATGCACCATTTTATCTGCAGGGCGCACCTGTGGGGCGATTTGGCGCGAACCGCCCGGAAACAGGAAGTGTGGGACGTGACACGTGTGGCCGCTCGCTTTTGTCTGCTTTACGACGACGACCGATGGAGGACGGAGCCCCCGCCTAAGGAGAGGTACGTTAGAACCTCCGGTCTTTTTAAAAAGTTAATAATTCCTTTAAAATGCGAATCAGGGTGGATCAGTTAATCATGGTGGTGATTGGGTTGATTGCGGTTGATGCAAATCAATGGCTGAAAATGATTGTGGATAATAAAAGGGATTTGTGTATGATCGGATTATATATTCATATTGACAAATTGATGCCATCGAATGTTTAATGTATAATTAAAGGGCTCCGTGCAACAATGTTTTAAGTCTGAAATCGACGTTTTTAGAAAGAAGGCATTGATTGTTTTTAAACTGGTCATTTATATAAGGATTAGCAAGTGGCCAAACGACAATATAATTATGATCGCATTGATTTTGTAGATTGGTTCAAGTTGTTCAAGTATATCACATGGATCTATAATCATGTGACATTTTGCGAAACATTTTAGCGAAACATGTTAAGTCGACTTAACACATTGTTGCACGGAGCCCTTCAATTGTCAATTCGATTGAATGTGAAATCAGTCTTATGTGCTTGATCGCGTTATCTATCAATTATTGCTATAGCCAGTCGATTTGGATGCTTAAAATCGAAAACGTGATTTGAGCTACTGAGTCCAGCAATACAATGATTTAAATAGTGATCATGTAATTTCAATCATTTCCTATTATTTATTACAAACTATTTGCTAATGTTAACAGTCCGTTAGATAAAAGGTAAATTATGACGCCGTGATTTTACTGGTTTTAGCAGTTTAAACGCAGTGTGATAAACGCTTTGCTTATCGAATTGAATTTTTGATACAGCTTACTAAACGAAACTGTTCCGTGCAAGAAAAAAATTTCAAAGACATAAACCCCCTTTGAAATGTTTCTTAACAACAATGGATTTTAATTCCACGAAATGACTGACCGACATTTATCTTGCACGGAGCTTTTAGAGTATGCTTATTGAGCGTTCCAAAGGACTAATTATTAGTGAATCATGTTTGAGTAGGTACCTAGAATGCATGACACGTATTTTGAAGCAAAGGAAGAATTTTGCTAAAAAGATGAATTTTGTAGAGAATGTGAATACTCCGTTTAAAACTCGGTAGAATATCGAGGGAATATCTTGTGAAGGTTCAATATTGTTAGGTGTTTATTGCACGAAGGGGTCAAATTGGATGCATCGAAGCCGAAGGCTGAGTGCATCCAATTTGACCCCTTCATGCAATATTATTGAGTATTGTATTCCCTTTATTACATGGAATAACAAAGAAAATCGTTACTGAAAAAAGTTTATTTTTTGCCATGTCATAGTGGGCGATAATATTATATGTTTAATTATATTGACAATCAGGGTGGATTATAAAATGTTACGCTTATAAATCATCTAGCATAAGAAAAAAAAATTATGTGAAATCAATTATTTGAAAATTAATTCATGTTTAAATTGTTCTATTATGAAAATTTAATTTTGGAAGTGCAATCGGAAAATAGTCCGGATGCAATACACACAAGTATTGCATCATAGCTTTTCCTTGTCATTTCTTTAAGCGATGCACCCTGACCATGTAATTAACCGGAAAATGTCATGAAGATGGCGTATAATATTACATACCAAACACAAGACAGATATCCTATGTGAATATAACGACTTCATGTTGACCTAAAGTTAACTCATTCCATGTCAGCATGAAGTTTTGAGCAAGCAAGAATTAAGAATTGAATTCGAATCGATTCTTAAGATGCATGCACAATTTTCGGCGACGTTTTTTTTAAAATAATTTCTTCAAAACTTAATAAATGGAGAAAATGAAAATAAAAATATTTACGGTATTATAAAATTATTCATGAAATGAATTTTTATGAGTGTTCGCATTCTCATATTCACCATTATTATGAAATGTGTATCCTATATTTTTGTTAGGGAGGCAGACAACCGTTCAATTGACTTATCAAGGTTTTGCTTAGAATTTTTTTCAAAGTTTGGTGAACATTCTGTATCCTGCAACTTACAATATCAAATCGCACGGGAAATTATTTTAATCAAAGATATGTATAGACTTTAGATGATGAGTGATCATCTTGATTATTTTGCCAAAATTATAGGTCAATCGGCAAATACATTAATTTCTTTTCTACTTAACAGAAAGAAAAATAGTTTCCCGTTGTTTTTTTATATTTTGTGCGCGTTTACATATTTTCAGTATAACCTATATTACAGAGTTAATTTCACTAAATGTGAGAAAACTATTTTCACATCAATTTTGATGTTAAGCACGATATCAAGTATTTCAGTTGAAATTTGAATTTATGTGTGTTTGGTGTGATGTTTTTTTTTTCAGAATTTCAAGTTTTGATTGTATCTATTTACATTTTTATTGCACAATATGTTGATATCAAAATACATGTTTGTGTCTGCATAGTTGACCAAGAAATTGGTTGCACGTGTAAAAATATTGCTACTGAGTTGATTTGATTTTTTTGAAAGAATTTCCATTTTTTTTGGTTTTTATTACGATTAAATTAACCTTTATTCAGAAACATTTATCGACATGCTACATAAATAGATATGATTTTACAGTAGGTCACAAAACATATGAAGAGGATTTGACCATTCTAAAAATTTAATGATCATATCTCAATTGTCATACCAGAATAAAATCAATTTGTGAAGACTTGCCCGGACTTGAATCAAATTACAAGCTTTTATACTAAATAAATGTGAGATATAAACATTATGGCAAATATTTGACAAACATTTCATAAAGGCTCCCGATCAATCTCCTAGCAATCAATATGGTACCGCACTATTTTCTTTATTGTTTAATTCCTTTTTCCCACCTTCTCATTACAGGAAGTCGCGCAAGAATATCACCGCAGACGACAGTGGTGACGGCGCCGGCACAGAGCGCGAAAAAACAAACTTGACCTCCAAAGGTCAAGGGGCCAAGGACGGAGAAGGGCAAAAGGGCGAAGGTCAAAGTAGCGGTGAACCGATTTCACAGCTATATGAGAGGGATCTAGTTCGCATGATGGCTGAAGTGAATTTCATCAACGGCGAGGTGAGAGGGAACTACTTTTTTGGATTTTTTTTTTAGATTTTATTTTTGAATCCTCTTTTTGGGAATATCGTGGGATAAGAACAGGTGACTATGAATAATAATGAACCAATGTAAAGCTGTTTCTTTTTTTCATTTTCCTACGCAAAATAAATGACCCTATAAGTTTGAGAAAGCATAGACTGTTGCTGACTGTAGCATAGTAATCCATTTACTGCATGCTGTCAGTTCTGTCTAGCTAAATAAAATATTCTTATGCTCACACACAACGGGTCCATATTGCTAGCGTTTTCTGGTTTGATATGGTAATCATGAGCAAATTGATTCTTACTCCATAGGCCCTAATCCATCTCTTGCGGTCGGAAGGCGTTGAATTGGGCGATAAACCCATTCCACCCGAGGACAAACGGAAACATCCGAAGGGCTACGTTGCTAAGAAACCAGAGGAGGATCCTGATTGGCTAGAATATGTGTAAGATTATTGACATTTTATAGTTTAATAATTTAGTTAGTTAAGTTAATGGCCAGGGTGATGTTTAATTTAGAGATCTACTTGCGGTCATTATCATCCTACATCATGGTGTAATAGAATTTTATGCGTTTATAAATATATTCTAGAATAGTTTTGCGATTTACGATTTTAATGATTGAAAATGATAATCCTGTTATGTGTATATCCATTTATCGTTTATACCGAATGTATCAGCTTAAACAGGGAATGGTTAAGCGGCCTAAGCAAAGAACGGCTTTATTCGGTCGAAATTCGATGGGGTGTAATATCGCAAATATTGCACGCTATTTGACTTTGTCCTTGAACAATTTCAATACATGTATATATATCATGTAAAAACCATTAACAGGGAATGGATAGACGGCCTAACCGACGAGGCCACAAAAGGCTTGCTTCGCTCCAACTCCCTCGGATTCAATATAGAAAATAGTGCACGGCTGCAATATCGAAATTATTGCACAGGTACAATATCGAAAATATTGCACGCTATTTGACTGTGTCCTTCATCTTTTTTTCAATAAGAATTTTCATAATCCATTAACAGGGAATGGATAGACGGCCTAACCGACGAAGCCACAAAGGGTTTCCTTCGCTCCAACTCTCTCGGTCAGGATTTGGGTGAGGCCTGGGTCGTTTGCAGCTCAGCGGCCTACGTGTGGAACTATAGCAATCGACGCCTACAGAATGAAAGGGAAAGCGAAGTCACGGATACACTGCAGACATTGTTGGATGGACTGAAGAAAGTCGGCCATGCTAAGTAAGTGTGTGATAATTGAAGGGATTTGTATAACAATGTGTTACAAATACGTGGCATTCGTTTTGCTACGTACTTTTGCAAAGTGTTATTCTATAAAAGTATTGATTTGGTTTAAAAACCATTCGATTTCTGAGAAATTCATTGGGTGCTATGTTCAATTTTCGCTTAACCTGAATAAACACAAAAATATACTCTCAAAAAAACCCTTAACATAAAACATACAAATCTTCCATAATGTTGATAACCATTTTTCAAGAGGTCAACAAATGCTGCCTCAAATATGCTGCAGAAGTTTAAACTTTTCGTATCATTATTTCCTTTCCAGCCAAACCGCCCTGCTTGTTGACATCTGCAACTCTCTGGCCACCGGTCTCCTTCAGCCCTGGCTGCCTCCACCCACCCCGAAGGAAACCGTCATCCCCACACCACTACCGGGTATGTTTAGTTAGTCCCCTGCCCGCCGCGTAGCGCGGTAGCGGGGGACTATTGGATCCGGGTCCGTCCGTCTGTCTGTCCGTCTGTCCGTCAACTCTTTTTCTATTTCGCGACCGAACTCCACAACTACGGGGCAGAATCAAATGAAACTTTCTACAATGAAAGAATATATATTGAAGTTGTGCACCTGGGTATTGGTTTGGTCGTGCGACCAAAATTGTGGTCGTAGGACTTGGTCAAAAATGAGGAATTTCAACACAATTTGGAGTTTGCTATTCCGCGACCGAACTCAACAACTACGGGGCGGAATCGAATGAAACTTTCTACAATGAAAGAATATATATATTGGAGTTGTGCACCTGGGTATTGGTTTCGTCGTGTGACCAAAATTGGAGTCGTACGACTTGGTCAAAAATGAAAAATTTCAACACCAATTGGAGTTTGCTATTCCGCGACCGAACTCCACAACTACTGGGCAGAATCGAATGAAAAGGCCTTCGAATGAAATAGTCGGGTATGTTTCGTTATAAGCCAGGGGACTCGGTCGTGCGACTTAAAATGCGACTTAAAACCCTAACTGATATTACATGCAAACAAGTAATAAGATACTGATACCGATAAGATATATCCAAATTTATAAAAAAATATATATATCACAGATTTGAGGATGAATAACTATGTAGCATATAAACAATTGTTACGGCAATACTTTTAAAGCTTCAGTAGAATATGCTTCACGAAATAGATGCATTTTATAATATTTCGTTTTAAGGCATTGGCGGCCTTCAAATGTCCAATATGCTTTACAAAATATACGCGTGTTAAGTTTCGTCTTCAATAATAATAATAATAATAATAAACTGATTTTAAGTGCCAATATCTATAAAATATTCAGTGACACTATGACAAATTAAGATTCGACTGTTCAAATATAATATTTAGAACTAAATCAACATGATAAATTTAAAGTCATTAAAACGTTGAATACTCAATATATCACTGATACGCTTCTGTGTATAGATGAGACTTTAGCGATCTTTTTAAGCTTTCTAATGAGTTCTGCGCCCTGATATTCAAGGGAAGGTTATTCCATAACCTGGGCGCCACATTACGGAAGGCGCGCTGTCCGTAGCGAACTGTCCGCGATTTAGGAACCTTTAGGGCCAATGTACCATCGGTAGATCGTAGATGCCGGGTTGTAGATCTTGGTTTTCTCTGAGATATGTAGGGGCATTTCCATGCAGACACTTGAAGGTAAGTAGGAGTATCTTAAATTCGATTCGTTTGACGATAGGTAGCCAGTGGAGATCACGAAGTGCAGGGGTTATGTGGTCGAACTTTCTGAGGCTAAAAATAATCCGTGCAGCGATGTTTTGAATTTTTTGAAGACGCTCTATCAGGTATTTAGGGAGTCCAGAAAACAATGCGTTGGCGTAATCTAACCTCGATGTTACGAGAGCGTGGATGAGGGATTCACATGCGGGTCGTGGTATAAATCTGCGTATGGCCGAGATGTTTCGAAGGTGGTACACACACGATTTGCAAACCGACGATATATGCGCATGTAGCGAGAGGGTTTTGTCGAAAATGACTCCTATATTACGTGCGGATGTACTTGGATAAACCGTTGCGCCGTCTATATGAATAGGTTGGCCCTCAACCTTGTTCTCAAAATAGGGGGGAACAATGTACAATACCTCGGTTTTCAACATTTAAATAAGAATTATTTTTCGTTTTTATTAGGAATGGGCGGCCTGCCCGGGTCGAAGGGCAGTGACGAGGACGTTGCTGGCGGCAAGATGTCACCGGGCAAAAGGGGCGGAAAATCGCATACTGCCGTGTCTAATGCGGCGGCGAGCAAATCGAGTAAGCCGTCTGTGGCTATAGCGAGTGAGGCGACACCGGATGTCAAGCGGGCTATTGAGGTAAGATAATTTAATCAAGCCTCAACATACC
>LQRL01173005.1:7024-24725 GCA_001703475.1 Hydroides elegans
TTTGAATATAAAAAGCATTTCTAAAATAAATATTTTCCCCTATTTTATAATCAGGAACAATGGTACTGGAATTCGTTCGCGTAGTTTCGATAGAGTAAAAGGTTATCCATGTAAAAGGAGCAATAAACAGAATCACGGAATGAAAAAACGTTGGTTAGAGACATAATTTGACCGCAGATAAGGGAATTTATGAATGCTATTATCTGGCGTTTGTTGACAATAGGAGAATAGCGGACGCTCAGCAGAGTGTTAAAATTGATAGCGACGTATTTCCATTAATAACACGTGTAACCATGGGGACCGAGTAGCTATTTTAAGAAAGACTGACGTAGAATCGACGTAGTTCCAGTAACAATGCTCCTCCATAGATTTTCAAGCAAGAAAGTTGTATGATAAAAATATGCCGAAAAACAAAATTGAATAAATAAAGCTAAATTGGAGCGAATTCAGGAAAAAGATTTTGGCCCAAATAATTACAAAAACTGTATTAAAAAAACTGAAATTACGGTATCGATCGGTACAGGTGTCGTCGTGTTCAATTCCCCCTCCCAAACATAATTGAATTAGCTAATAAATAGTTTGAAACTCTTTTCAGGCGGCTTTGATTTAAATATCAAATTTATTCAAATTTTAAAACATTTTCTTTGGCCATCATATAAAGATAAAAATCAATACTGATGAGGAAGTGGGTCCACATGATTTCGCTTATAAAATATAATCATGAATTATGTTGTAAATATAATTGCATTGATTGTTATTGCTTGAAATCATTCATCAAATTAACTGCATATTCTTTTTAAACAACTGCATGATCACGATACAGCCTATAATTACACGCATATATTGTTTTCAACTTGATTTCTTTGTTGATCTGAATGTTTTAAGGAGTTCAAATCAATATTGAATAAATATCAAATAGCACAGATAACTTTATATTAAAAAATAACATACATTGACATAAACATGCTGGTATGGATATTCATTTTTGTTATGCCATACAATGTATTTGCAGGACCATCCACCTATACATTTGATACATATGCTGGTGGTAAGTTAACTCAAATTAAAAATGGCCATTATAGTTTTAACTTAGATCATCAAAATTATATAATCGAAATTATATAATTGAATGTATTAAGTATAAAAAAAAACTATGACTCACAATCGAAATGTTATTATATAAGATATATTTTCAACTATTTATACAACTTCAGTAAACACCGTCAAGATATATTGCAACGAGGACCATGCAATCGAATCATCATCGACATTGCAATTTTCACCAAATCAGTTTGCACCATGTACTTGCCTGTTTGAATTTTCGGAACTGCAATTGGAATTAACCGCTGTCATTACTACAGGGTAAGTAAAACAGAATAAATCATTAGACTTAGATTCGGATATGTTAATTGATATGAAATTAATTAATATGTATGAATAGCCGAATATGTTGTCTAAATTCGAATCTATTTTAAACGAATTACTAAATCAAGGGTAGATTCCACCCATCTTCATAGTTTTTTTTTAATGTCGTTTTGGTTGATGACACCAAAACTGTGATTCTAAAATAGAAAATATGCGCGTGCATTTATTGTATATAAAATTGAGTAAAACGCTGCAACATATCAAGCTATGCTTCACAATCAAATACATACACAGGATCATACATAAAATCATAAACATCTTTCATATATTTGATTTTAAGCCTTGACACCGACTATGTGTTTCTGTACACTGATTGGGATAAGACTGAAGGTGGTGCTCACCTTAGGATCAAAATAATGGATGATCAAATGCACTTTTACCTCAACGAAGGCGTGACAGTTGGAAGGTTTAACTACAGTCTCCTCGCATTCGGTAAATTTGACAACTTAGTATTAGTATTTATCTCAATTGATATTTTGTTTGCGTTACAGATTAATATGTGTTACCAAAAGGTATTTGCAATTAGGCATACAATTTCCCATTTGAGTATAAAGCCCCAATATATACTCAGATAAACATTTGAATATTTATGGCATGTAAATATATATAAATATATACCCTTGTGCTTACATGTAGTTGAATAATTTAATGGGAATATATTCGATGCAGTGATATTTGCCGACTACTCAATACGATGCAGCGAAGATCAAAGCACCAGCGCCACCTCGACTACATCATACCCGGCTGTATCCTTAAGTCCCAGTGACCAGAGTGACGAGAATGACAGTAACTCAACCTTGGTCGTAATCGGTGTGCTCATTGGTGCCGCCGTACTCATATTAGCAATTGGTCTTGTTGTTGGTATTGCTTGCAAACTTCGCTTCTCCCGACAACCACAGATGGTGAATAGTAATAAAACCTCAGATGGAGAAAATAACGAAACAAAAAGTGAAGATGATGACACGGTTTATTGTAGTTTGGAACGTTCAGGCCCGTATTGTAACATCGAAACCAATACACTTGATAACGAACATAATTATACACCAATCAAGAATCCTGCGCATACGCAAAATGAAATAGAAAATCTCGAAATGGAATCAAATGCTACAGGTCTGGATGATGGAGAGTATTTGAAACCAATTTCGACACATAATGACGATTACGTGGATGCTAAGACGATGGTTGTGAAGCGTGAATACAAAAACATTTAATGGCCGTTGTGCCATATTCGATGAAGCATTTTCCATTTTATAACTAATTTTACATGTTCGAGTACGTACATGAATTTATTTCATCCGATTGTTTTGATTGTTTATTTTACATTGAATATTTCCCATTTAAAAATAAAAGCTCAGTACATAATGGCGTGGTTTCATTTGCGTTTCAAAACGTAGCTTGCTCGTGTGGTCAACGTTTTTCTCAATGTTGGTTCATAGCTCCTAATGCCTATGCCATACTGCCGATTTTGTAGTCGACGACGATCGGCGACTCAAAAATCGCCACAGTGTGGCCACCCTCACGACTCAGTCGCCGATGATTGGCGACGCATTTTTCCCGATCCAACATGTTGGATCGTGGAAGTCGGCATTCGCAAGCACATCAAAGAGAATAGTCAGTGTGGCCAACCTTGTGGCCAGGGCATAAGACAAATTTATGCGTGTCACAAATTTCTCATACAAAACGGACCAAAATATAACCTGCTCCGTTTTCGTAAACAAAAAAGATAGCTGATAATAAAGGTGAATTCTGAAATAAACTCATTTTATCGAAGGATGCGTCTGTTGAATAGATATTTGTTGTCATATGCAAGTGACGTTTGGTAATTTTCCGACACCAAATTACATACACGCATGTTCATTAGTGTTTTAAAGAAGTGTCAGCTGATCCTCAAAATTACAGTTATTTTCTGATTTTCATCTTAAGAGTGCATTATGCATTAATATTAGGTCTCGATAATTATTACGATAGCAACTTTTCCCAAAAACATTGTCCTCTGTCTTGAATATATCAAATTCTTAAAACATTCGTGACAGCACAAATTAAAAATAAATTTTAAAAGGGAGCCTGACGCAAGATATATTTATTCAGTTTCCGTCATTCCATGTTTCATGGCTTGCTTAGCCGTTGATATTTAAACCCTGCATATGTTGAAACTTACTTTTACCACCTTACTTTTCAGCAAATAAGATATTTAAATAAGGGTGATTCGATCCACATAGGACGTATTACAATATTAATTATGTGACAAAAAATACGACACTTTGCGAAGCTCTATATAAATCATACCAAGTCTACGTAAAACAATACCACACGCACCATTCAGTTAATATTCAATTTTAATTCATTTGGTCCAAAATCGACACTGAATATATTAAACCTGTTTTATTTATTTGTTTATTTATTTATTTCCCTATTTTGTATTGCTTGACTGTTTCAATGTGGGGTAACATCTAATTGTTTGTTCGTGTCTGAGATGAGTCATATTAGCACCCTGACATACAAAGTCCAATCAAAGACCTACAATATATGCGCAGTTAAAAAAAATAACGCAAAACCTCTAATGCAATTATTTCGTATAACCTGTTCATTATAATTGCCAATTTTACGAATATATGCGAGATTGTATCGTATTACATGCACTTTGATGCGGTCCATATCAACTTAGCATAGCTCACTTCTAGCGGACATGACGTCTGGAATACTTTCTAATTTGGATCCATATGTACGTTTTCAGGGCGGCATTTTACTCCTCGACCTCCTCATTCATATACGTCTTAAGTCGATGCCCCGCCGAAGAAACAATCTTTCTACGTAAGGGACGGAACTGCATGTCTTACCTAAATTTCACATTTAACTCGCTCTTGCCGAAGGATCTTGACGAGTGGTGGTGAATTGTTGTGGATATAGCCCTAAATAAATGTACCGTATCACGATTGCAATATTGAAAAAAAAAAACTGTGATAATTTATATTTTTTTTGTATAGTTGGGTTTTAAAGATATTCTGCTATTAGATAATGGTCTTCATAAAAATATCTAATAACATTTTGCGTTAGTCCAAATTGTTTCAATTAGGAAATACTATATATATATTCAATTTAACCTTTGTGGTAAAGTTATTTCCTATTAGAAATTTCTTCACCAATTCAAGTGCATTTGTTTCACAGGTAGAGTTATAAATATACTTACATGTATATATTTATGTAAACATTTAATTCACTACTTTATTCATAAAATATATTGAGCAACTGATATTAAATGTTTCAAATTGTAAGATAAATTTGAGGTTATATGCAAGTAAATTTCAGCATCATTGCACAATCATGGCAACCACCTATTCGATTAATCAATTTTGATAAATGACCCAGTTTGGTGGTCCATATACCTTTAACAATATTGCTGCAAATTATCTTATGTTTGCACATGATTCCTAAAACAGGTTTGATACTTTTCATTATATATCTTTATATGTAAAAAAAAACCGAAACGTCTAATTTATCATACAACGTTGTGTGACGTTTTGATCTGTAATACAACTTTGTTTATCATCTGATTTAAAAATTAGTTAAATGTACGTACATGTAATTATTTATATAAAATGTCATCATGAATGCTCAGATTTCCAACCTTATTACATTAATCGTATTTGTATGTCTAACTTATAAAAGACAATTAAGTGAAGAAAAGTATGTGGTTTATCAAGTTACAGAGCTTTTCTAAGAACTGACGCACGTATAGATGTTCTTATAACATTTATAGATATATTCGTGTTTTTTGATATTGTAAGCCAAGCCGATCGAAACAATCGCTCTTTTTTTCCTATAACACGCGATTTTATTTATATATGTTAAGGTCTGTTTAGTTTGAAAGTTTCGCAGCTAAAATTTTGATTTGTCGCGCTATCCCAAAAATAAGATTTTCGCAGAAAGAGTCAAATTTCAAAATGGTCCTAAAGTGTTGGAAGATGACTATCTAGAATCTACGAGAAAAATGTGTGCCAGATATTCAATAGAGCCTCGCTATTGCCAAAAATAACGTCAAAATAATAATTTTTGATATAATTTTTAGCTGAAACTTACTGGTTTTCGTGCTCATAATGAGAAGCGCGATCAAGGCAGTCCGAGTGTTTATGCGAGGTGCGAACGTTCTTAAAATCCAAACAATGACCAACAAATCGTTCGCCGTATTTGTACTAAATACATGGTAAATAATTCGGCTCCTTTTCGCAGTTTTAAGTGCGATTTTGTGTTCGCGCATTTGTGTTCGGTGACAAACATTTGCCAAAAGAAAAAGGCACATTGCTTGACTACACCATATTGATCTTTTAAGACTAGTCTACATATAATAAACCTTTATAATATTAGAGCGACAGGTATTTCATCATAAACACTCTGCAGAAATGCATAAACACTTTTTTTAGCCGTTTGCATGTTTTTGTGCGAAATTTTCATACTAAACAGACCTTTAAATTATATGATGTTTGTAGGGCAAAACGCGTTTGTTGCTAAAACGTTTTTGCAAGTGGCTTAAGAAATGAAGGGGTCCATGCACAAAGACCATACCGGTAAGCTGAAATGGTAGGAACATTAAAACACTGTGATTTATATCACATAAATTTAAGATCATATGATCATTTTCAAAATCCGTGCAAACGGTGTTTCATGGAGTTAGTACCTTAAGGCGCGGAACGATGGGGCTCTACTCTTTCAACATCATAGGGCGCTCTGCAATAAGTTGTGCCGAAACTTGTTAGGCTTAAATAGTTTTACACAGATCCCTACAATGATCATGCTACGAATTCCTGGTGTCCCTCTTGCTTATCTTCTCCTCCTGATTTTTCTGAAATTATATTGATGCTTAAGAATCTTTCTATCACAGATTTTATATGTCACAATAAACATACTTTTTGAGACACAACAGAAAAATGTAGTCGTTTGATTGTTGATCAGTATAAAAATATAAAAACGGCATAAGAATAAATTGGAAATTCATTGTTTGATATGTCACATAGTTAATACTTTATCTTGAAATAAAGTTTAATTGTCAAATGAAACTTTAAGCGCAGTTGGGATGATTGAATATCATATAAATAAAAACTAACAGCAAAATGCGTAGCATTCTATTATCAGATATGATTGAATAACACATAGACAATACATGTATATGACATTGAACCGCACAGTTTATGGTCCTGGCCATACTGGGGGAGCTTTCTTTTCCACAACAGCTAATTTTACTTCTATTCTCTTATATTTTAAAAAATGAAATCTTCCACTGTACCCAGGCCTTAAAGGCAACACCAACCCTGCTAAAAATAAACAAAAACTGCACATAAGGAAAGCCGTTTTTCTAGGACAACGTGCTTCGATTCCTAATCAACACACAAAGCTATGCTGTTATGACACATTCTTTATTTTTTGCACAGCATTTTGTTGGCATCAAGGTTTTAAACTTGAACCTTCACAACTGCAAATAAGCAAATGTGATAAAGTGTTTGGATATTTATAAACACGGATGAAATACGCTTTATGTTATTGAAGTTATGATAGGGATAAACATCCGTATATTGCACCGGTAGTTGAGATTAATATAATCGTCTCTATTATATACAAAGGGAATTCCTATTAAATAGTTGTGTCGTTAACACAACAATTTGGTTCATTATAAGTCACAATTGAAAGTTCAGATATTAAAATATGAAACACTAAATAAAGGAAAATTGTTTAGGATTAAGACCGGCGTATTGTGCTGAAAATGAGATTTAAAACATATATCAGATGGATAGTGCTATTTAGTGTACTTATCAATGTATGTATGACGCAAACTCCTTACTCGTTTTATATCCTAAATGAAGGTAAGTCATTATAATAAACATATATTTATATAAATCATGATATTGGAAATCAGCTGTGCTCATTTATATATTGCGAGATCATTATTTGATGCAATCCCACTCGGCAAGACGTCCACGGACGTCGATAGGACGACCTTATTTGGGCCCGTACGTAAGTTTTCCGGACGAGGTCCGAGTCGGACGTACGAAAAGCGTTCTAAGGACGTCGGGATGTAAAAGGACGTCCGGAAACCTTACATATGGGCCAAAATTATCTCGTCATCTCGATTTCACGTCCGAATTAGACGTACTATGGACGACCCTGGCTGAGTAGGCATGCAATCATATTCAGAGAATTTCAAATGATTTTCATCATCATCAATAGGAACAGGAGGATGGCAAAGCGTAGAATGTGACCAAAACCTGGACCTGAACAGTGTCTCGAGTATCGATTTCAATGAAAACCGAGATGAGCCGTGCACGTGTTTTCTGTATCGCGAAGGGTTCTGGCCACCGGAAGACACGATTCGGGTTGACAGGTAAACAATAATAATGTTGGGCTATGTCGTAAATGCATTATGTTGATAAGATTGCAATAACGTTAAAGGTGAAATAAGTATACCTTTTTTCTTTATGCCTTGCTACATACCCGGTAGCTTATAAGCTATCAAATGTCAGAAAAAATATTGATCCTCGTATTGCATTTACAATGCATCATTTGGATATTGGGAATTTGGGATAATAATAATAATATTATTTTTAGGTATGAATCCGGTGAATGGGAGACTTTGAATACTTACACATATGGCCAATGGAATCGACTGGAAGGAGGTGCTTTTCGGGTTGAAATAGAAAATGCGAACATTTATATGTATCTCAATAACGGAGATGTGAGACGAGGCTTGGATATTGGAACACTCAAGATAAGTAAGTATTCACACACATAACAAGAAACATCGAAAACACAAATTGATTTAACACACACCAGAGAGCTATTAACTGTTGATAAAGCCCCTCTGCACAAACTAACGTTTTTTTTTTCGGGCGTCCTTAGTCTTCATGATTGGCGGTATATTTATTTTTTATAATATACTTTATAATATGCAATATAGTCTTACGCAGTAAGAGTGTTTATCATACGTTGTGATGTAAACAGACACCCGGAAAATTTCATGTGAGCCGGAATGATTACGTCCTTTTGACGTGACGTTCGACCGTGACGTTGTATGGGTATCATTTTCCCATTTACCACTATACTGATTATTTGAAAATGTACATGTATCACATTATTATAGATCTTCTTACATTGTCGGTACAAATATATATTTTTATTGTAGCCGGAGATTTCAGTCTGAGATGCAGTTGGAATGAAGACTTCAGTTTCACCTCTCCGGGACCGGCCATAACAACCACCACCACAACAACAACGACAACAACAACAGGAACAACAGCACCCACACCAACGACTATCACAACAACACCATCAACCCAATCACGTGATACTTCCTTGGTTACGGAATCATCGGGCCCTAGCAACCCTTCACCACAGGACAGCGACGAGGATGACGATAATAAAATGTTGATTGTAATCATTGTTTGCGTAGCTGTAGGTGTTTTAACATTGTTTGTGATCATAATCATATGTTGCATCGTGCAAAGGCGAAAACGGAACAAAAAGGGCGGTGGCGATAATCGGGTACTTTACGGTAAGCAGGTCAATGTGGAAGAAGATCGGGGTAGTAGTGGTTACCATAGCAACTTAGCACTACATCCTCCCCATAGCGATGAGTTAGAAGAGTCAAAAGATAATCAAACTCCTGAAACCCCCGTTTATGAGAATACTGATCTTAGTCCAAAAGGCGGCAATCGCTATAAGAAAGCCAACGTGCCACAGAAGAGTCCTGCAATAAGCATGGATACAAGACCCACGCAAAAAGATGAGTATGATAGTGCTAATGAATCGACAAATAGCGATGATGAGATATCATCCGCGAACGAAACTGATGCACACAAAATCACGACGTCTTCAAATGATGACGAAAGTAATCTACATATGAGTGACGTTGAGTTCAGTTCGAGAAAAAACCGCGTCTTTCGCAAAGATAAACGCCATAAAAAGCGTAGTACGATTTTGCGAAATAAAAACGCAGCTCCGGTATCGGATAGCGAAAATGAATCGCTGCATGAGAACTCTGCGAATATATATGCGAATACTGACCAAAGTAACGAGCCAGAGCAGCCGACGACTTATGCGGATATTGATATGTCTTCTTTGGCAACACGACCGGATATCGGTGGAGAGGAAGATTCTAAAAGGATTCAAGATGTTACATATGCTGATATAGAGTTTTCAGAGTGAAATCCGTTTTTCTTACGGATTCTGTTGGTTTTATGACGCTGTGTTATATCTACATGTTAATCGCATTTACGCTTTTTGACCGTAAGAAAATATATGTAGAAGTCTATAAGTATAAATGCTTCTTCTATATTGTGCAATGCATTATCAATATCATTTCTTCTGCTTTTAAATCAGAAAAAAAAATATTACAAAGTACACGATCGACAATTTAATGTTTAAACGGTATATACGACAGCTTTTCTGTTATTCTATCACAAACATTGGTAAATTATTGATTTCTGCTTGCAGCAAAATTCACAGAATATTAGATTACACGATATATTTGCATATGTGATTATGATTCAGCGAAACCCTTAAAACATATCGATGCTGTTGAAATTGTTGTTTTTACATTCATATAAAGCGCATCATTTGTAACCAGCCTTGCATTTAAATAACAAACACTGTTTTATATGAATGCTTAATGTTTCCCTTAAATGTTTTTGCGTCTTACATTTTTCGTGTGTATGTGTTTTGTAAGGTAATTAACTTTTTATCTACAATCAATAAGTTTTGTTTTCCCCATGTGATACAGTTATGTTGCTCTTTTAAGAATATTAGCTATACATGTATGTTTTATTGTATCATCAATAATAGTATATATCCCTATCAACTTTCCAAAACCGATAACTTTGTCGAGTTTTGGACACTTCGACCCCTACAACTTAGGCCCGTCTAAACAAGACACTTCGGCCCCTTGCCATGACGCTTCAGAAATGCTAAAATCAAATTTCAAAGAGAAACCATAAAAAACCTAGCGATTTTGCTCCGTTAAGGCGAAGAGAGCCACGTGCGTTTGACGAGGGACAAAGCGTATTTTTCAGAAAATTCTAAGTGTTCCGACGAGTGACCTACAAGTAAGTGTCCCTTGAAAAATAAGATAGAAGGGGCCGGAGTTGTAAGGAAGGAACACTGGCCCTGAACACGCTTTCACGATAAATAAGTTTAAAAGTTTCAATTATAATCGACTAAAAAACATATAGGTATATTATGCATTGGATCGATTTTACATCTACACCTCATTAATGTATGTCTTATATGGTGTAACGAGAGGAAAATTGCTCATTAGTTTTGAGATGTCAATTTACTCGAATTATCTGAGATGTGTAAATAAATATGCATATGTTTTTACAAATTGTAGGTCATGCGATTATCTGCGATGCTTTATGTTATTTCATTTATTAAGTAGGAATTCATGCTTATTTAAAACAATATTCTCTGATTTTATATCTTTCGTCAATGATAAAGTTAGTTTGATATAAATATAATTGGTCTTCTTATGCAGAGAACGCGAAACCCCAAAACAATATTTTGATGATTTCATAGTTTCTTTTACCAGCTACGTTAAAAGTTCTTGACAAATAACATTTCTGAATAAAAGCAATTAACGAACGGGGTTGTGTTTTCGAACGAAGTGCCTATCTTACACTCAAATTTTATAGCGCTGTTATTTATAATATTTATACCTTTTTAACATAATTTTCCTAAAATAGTTTGCATCAAATTTGGGCAAAACAAGAAATGTTGGTTTTCTTTTATTATATGGTTTGTGTTAAACTATGCATTACATATACATTTGGTTTGGGGTGAAGCATGTTTATGTGCATATTATTATAATGGGTCGGTGAGGGTTTATATTATACTCTTTCTTCTGTTCCTTCGCATTTTGGAGCAAAAACGCTCTTTAAAGTTAACCGCAAAATTCATCATTGGAACTAAATTTAAATGCGCATATTATAAACGAAAATAGTTTGTGAACGAATGTACAATATTTATCTTTGAAGGCCAAAATCATTGACTTTTGCTTTTGCTCATTGGCTCGTTGGCCTAAATTTAAATCTGAGTAAAGGGATAAACTAATTTTATTTTTATGTCATTTTGAAAAAAAAAAAGAAATGGCAATCATTCCTTTGAAAATGTGGATATTATGGATTCTGGGATATATGACGTCATTTCCTAATCAAATAACCGGTGAAACATACAAGTTCTTTGTTCACAGAGGTACACGATTCAATTGAATAATTAAATTTAGCTTTTGGACCAGGTTCAATGCAATTATTGTAACATACACCTTAAAACAAGCAAATATAATTAACAATGACAGAAGGAGGTCTTAATGATAAAATGCATAATTTATTATTTCATTTCTTTTGCTGAAGATACATATTTCAGGTTTTAAAATGAACTATTTATTTTCTATATATTCGGATTTATCCCTGAACTTCTCTATTTTTTGCTAGTCAGGACATGTTTCAATCATAATAATCAAAACAACACATACACATTAAACATGTAATTGCATAAAGCGATAAGTATATTACTAAACTATTCCTTAAATATATTAAGTATAAGATATTGAAATGCCTTAAGAGGAAATAAAAAGTTGATGTAAGTAATCATATCACATAAGGTTCAGATGTCCATAAAACAAATCATGCCATAATTACGATGGTCGAAAAGTAACATACACAATAAATAGAATAAATTTAAAACCAAAAGAAAGTTTCTATGAAAATCAGGAAAATTATAAGAAAGCCATTGAATAAATCTTCAACACAAATATCCCTGAAAAATATCATAATTATAGAATAAAAAATGAGCTATTTAATTATTTATGATTTGAAAAATAAAATATTCGACACTGAAAATACGCTGCAAAAACGCAATATTGCCAAATATATTGCAGTATAGTAAAGTCAAATAAATGAAAAAAAAATCATTGCAAAAGACAAAACTCGATTTCATTATAGCCAATATGATAATATGTGATGATCACTGGCTGAACATTGCGTCTTCAATTAAACGATCACATGATTATTACACTTACGCAAATTTACATGTACGCCTCAAACTCTGTATGCCAAGCACAATGAATACACGTAGGCGCATTAAACCAAACACTTAATACAAACGCATAAAACAGAAGAATATACAAGTGCGATGGCTTTTGAATTTATATGCATGACGCATAAACGAAAATACATAACCCCGAAAACACTAATGGAGACGCATAACGCGTATAAAGGCAAACAAAAAACATACAAATAGAAACACGCGTAACTGAATGTTGTGTCACGTTTCGGCCATCGTACCAACTATCCGCCTTGTGAAATATACAATTTAATTATTTAAGGGATATTTTAACGAATCATCAACCTTATGAAGAAAACCATCATAAACAACATCACATTTCGCTATCAATTATTTTCCCTACAAATGATTGTCAGTTAAACCAGCTTACTAAAGCGATCACCCATGCGCCATAAAATTTGATCCAGACTTGTTTTAATTGCAGGACAAGGCAACTGGGTTCGTATGTTTTGTGACAATATTCCGCCGATGGAAATACACACGATCGTCGAAGTCGATTGGAGGTACACCATTACGGCCAATCCATGTGTATGCTTTGTCTACAGGCTTCATGAATGGACGAATGAAGATCGAATCGTTGTACAAAGGTAGACATAGCTTTGATTTATGGAAGTTATATTCAACAGCGGTTGAAGCATGTTTATAAATTGTTTTAGATTTGATTTCGATAAATTAGATGGTCTATGTTGTTACAAATAACAGTCCATATGAACAACCGATGTTGAAAGAAAATGCACCCATTCAGAATAGTTTTGAGGGGTTTCCAAACATATTACGTATGTGTTCATGAATAACATGGAATGAACCGTTGACATCTCACTGAAGCATCATAATTTGGAAGGTTTAGCTTGTTCTTTTTCAGGATATCATTGTTTTTTAGGGAATTTAATTGTTTATTTCAATCTAGATTCAGAGAGGTCGTACATAGAAATGATAAAAACACATTATGTTTCAGACACAGCGGACAAGTTTGGGAAACCGTGACTTCATATGAATACAACGAATGGAGTCTGAGGGAAGGAGGAGCACTCAGAGTCCATGTGTCTGGCCCATATGCTAGAGTCTACTTGAACACTGATGTCAAGACTCTAAACCTGGATTTGGGAAACCTGAAATTTAGTAGGCTTTGATTTATTATCAAATATAATACAAGTTTCATATATGGTAGAATATTCTAGAATTTTAGTTTGGTGTACTACCTGCTGTTTGCATCTTAATTAGATTACATGTCATCGTTATACAGTGGCGCACAGGCTTAACTTCTCGATTTCACTAACGTTTAGCGTTTAGCGTTTAACGTTTAAGGGTTTGCAAGATCAGAATATAGCGTTTAACGTTTAGCGTTTAACGTTTAGCGTTTAGCGTTTGATGAAAGGGCATATAATAAATTAAGATAAGCACTTATAATGATGTCCTTTATATACCCTTCACACATGTGGATGGCTATGGTTTAGCGTTAAGCGTTTAACGTTTAGCGTTTAGCGTGTAACGTTTAGCGTTTAAGGGTTTAGCGTTTAGCGTTTATGCGTTTAACGTTTATCGTTTAGCGTTTTTCTCGAGAAGTTGGGAGTGCATGCCACTGTATATCATCCACAGACTTTACGATTTAAATCAACTGTCAAACGCGTTAAGATTATAATATACTAGCCGCCAAAAGAAAGTATAATCTTTTTTCAAACACATAATTTTGGTATTATTATCTATTTGATCATATTGCAATTTACAGAACATATTATTTCATCATTTTTCTAAAGATTTCTTTTTCAAAATATCGATTATCATCATTGATTTAGGATTTGTGAAATGTTAAAGATGACTACCCTCAGTCGTTTGCCATGCATAAATGGCTGTTAACGGCAAAGTCATGAATATACGGGTCAATGCAACGATTGGTCGCTAGGTTTTTGTCGATACTCCGGAGCAAAGGCTTCTAGCCGTATCGGATGACACCTCAAACCATAACAGAACCTTCCCACAAGCGGTCAACATGGTTTAAAGAATACGCAACAAAATGATCGCCGATGGCTCTATACGTCCCTTGGCGGCTATAGGAGCGGTTCAGTTGAAAAGGGACTCGACGCTAAATGTCATAGGGCGCTATGCGAGAGGCTTCATATCAATAAGGCGATACTTGTTCGCAAAATTGTATAGTCGATGCCGACTTCGCGGTTTCGAACGTACGTTCCACGTAAGGCGTTACCCGTTTCCGCACAAACGTCGTTTCAACTTATTTGGACTAATCCGACTATTAGTCGGGTCAAGGGATTCTGTCGCTTTGACCGCCTTACGGCGAAACCGGCTACACAGATATAACATCTCGATCTCTCGATCCCGATTCGACATTTCTAACTTCCACTGCCGACTCCATTGTCTGCCATTGTTACCCCTATGAATTTATAGTGATGTTGCAAACGATAAAATATAGCCTTTAACAATTATAAGTGGCATACTAGTGTTCTTACAGAATTACCGGTCTTCAGCATCCCTATAGCCTGATCACGATAATGTTGATGGGTGCGTGACGTGGTTATGTGTGTTTTGTAAAAATTGAAATGAATTTGGAAAACTGGCATAAACGTTACACTCTTTATTCTACAGTCTCAAATTATAATCATAATAAGCATAACCCATTTGCACCCAAAGATAAGGTTTTGACCCCTGCTTAAAGTTAACACCTTAACAATTGATCTATTGACATGAAACTATGGAATTAGATAGAAAGCTACATTTAATGACAATGGTGAAAATTTCAATCTAGAATATTGAGAATTTGCGAAGATATTTAACAATTTAGGATTATACTTTCTTTTGGCGGATAATATATGATCTTAGATAAAACACGCCTTGTAATACAGATGTTTAATACATTCATGGATCAAAATGTTTTAAGTTGGAATACACGTTGATCAAACGTTGAAAATTCGAATCATAAACTTGATTGAACTGTCATGTTTATTTTTTTTCAGTGGGCGACTTCAGTTTGAAATGTAGCGAAATGCGAGGATATAGTTTTACAACGCCGCGTCCGACTACTACAGCCACTACAAAACCTACATCTCAATTGCAATCAACGACTGAATTGCAATCAACCAGTTTCAAAAGCGATCATATCGCGAGCGACACAACATACACCATATACATTGAGAGCACAAGCGTGGCTCCTGGTTTTAATGAAACCGAACCTCCTCGAAAACATTCCGATTCAAATGACGACTCAAGATATAACGATAACACGTTGATCATCATTGCAGTAGCCACATCTGCCGTGGTTATTGGTTTAATGGTAATTGTGATTTGGGTTTCCATTTGTTTTCGTCGTTGGCGCAACAAGCGAGCTAAACAGCGAGAAGGAAACATTGAAGAAATTGATCTTGAGGAAGATAGGGGAAGTAGTGGATATCATAGTGGTATCGCTGTGTCTACTAGAAACGGGGATGGTGAGAGAAACGAAGACTCAAACACTAAGGAAAGTACAAAGCCGATGAATAAATCGACTCATAATACCAGACAAAAGAGGAAAAGCACAAACAAAAATATGACAAATGTAGTTGGTGCAGTACCGGTGGATTTGGATGATGATAACGACAGTGCCAATGGATCAGACATCAACTTAGAACATGTGCGTCAATTGGCGAAGGAGCTATTTAACATTGAGGCAGATATACATTGCGACCCTTCAACGAGTAGAACAATGCCCAGAGACATTAAAGATAACAACGGCGACATGGTAGATTCCTCGAAACCAGCGGTCAAATCAAAGCGGCTCCGTAGGAAAAGCCGGAAAAGTCGAACCAGAAGTTCGATTATAATTTTGGATAATGAAGGACATCTCACAGTTTAAGTAGAAATCATCGTTATATCAAACAATTTAAAATATTATACATTTGTATACATATATCTTTTCATTCCATTGATGCATATATCTTTTCATTCCATTGATGTATATTTCGAATCATTTTTATATTTCTGTCAAACAACACCAAGCAGGCAATGTATCAACAACAATCATTTTAAATGTGCATGTCATACAGCAAATGGTTAAGGATTTTTTTAATGCCATGTTGCTTATGATCGATATACATCTACATGTTCCTGTTCAATTTTGTCATAGGGTTCATGAAACATGAATAATGTCCATGCAATAAAGTACTTTATAAAGTTAGTGCCTTTGCGAAGGGAACCCTTACAAAAATTATCATGCGTACCAATCAGGCTAATAAGATTGGTAATAACTAGGATGAGTATAACAGGATTTGAAGCAAGCTAAAAATACGACTGAATTACGAGTGTTTCGAATGGCTATTTTCTGCTATGTTTATGTCAGTGTTGTGAGACTTTTTCGTTAAAATGTCAAATATTTCCACCTTATACATAGGTTTCATTTGATTTTTTCTGACGACACGATACAAAATTATATACTATTCCATTAATTATCACAATGGAAAACGATCCTCTACGGCATTATTGATTTCATAAACCATATTGAATTTGCTATACAAATGATAAGAAATCCGTCTGCTTAATATGTGCCAAAAAAATCAAATCTAATTTTCTTATTAAAAGTTCGATTTTCCTGATTCAAAAAGTTAACGCCACGATATAAAATGATTTGCTTGATATGTTTTCATAATAAAATCAATAAATAGCTTGATCATATCGCAACGTATACTATTGGCCAGTCCCAGACGTGGCGATAACTCCGAGATTAAATATAATCGGGGATTAATCTAAGATTGCAAAATTTTCGGGTTTCAGACGTATGGATTACTGTCAATCCAAGGCCGAAAATGTAATCTTGGGTTGTACCAGGATTAAGTCGGGTATTATTTGTAAATGTTGCACTTTCTAACGGAAATGCTCAATTTTTCATTCATAAATATAATGTGTATCATTAAGTACATATTGAAGCATAATATTCCTACATTGAAGTGAAAATATAGCAAAAATGAATTTTGTCTAAAATGTTATGTTAAGTTAATGGTAATGTACATGTATATGGTCAGACCTATATAGCTTTGGGGTGTTTAGAATCCACTTTGTTTATTGCCTGATAGAGTAATAAACATAGTCTACATCATCATCTGGTAAACAAAACATGAAATCATAGTCTAGTACCCATGCCTGTTTGATCGTTTGATTGCTTGTTATTGCATAGGTAAAGATACTTCGACCCTTT
>LQRL01173005.1:35591-47655 GCA_001703475.1 Hydroides elegans
TCATTGGCTCATTAAACCACTATTTTAGTTCTAAACATTGGTAATCCAATAAAATTTTCAGATATATGGATATAGCAGTTTTCTTTAAATTGAGGTCTAAAGTTTATTCATGATGCTTTTCATATGACCGCAATCGATTCTCACTTCTATCTATCAGACATCTATAGATGCTTTTGATCTTTCCAAGTTGGGTTGAAGAAGTATAAGAAAAAATGATAATTGGTCTGATAATGTAAGAACATGGTAGACTACCGGTACAAATGGTATTTTAAAATGGACACGTGAAATTGAGCTAAAGTATCAAGAAAAACTCCTCTGATATCATTTCTATTCGAGGTAACATTTAATTCATAACAGTGAAGAGCTCATTGAACAATTAACTGAATAGTCTTATTATTAGCAACAATTTGGTTTATTTGTTTAAATAATGGTTTAGCAAACGATTTGTATTTATTTCATATTGCATTTGTATTTTCGGTTTTACATGATTATGGTTAGCATTGACCAGGTCGAGGACGTCTCCCGAAACGGAGACGTCTCCGTTTCGGGAGAGGTCCTCGACCTGTTGACATTCATTAATGCATGTGTTGACTCATATTTGTATGACAAAGAATCAATTATTGGTTCCTTATATTGTACATTGCCTTATTATCTTGTAACTTGTATATGTATGCAAATGAATAATATCCTGCCATTTTTGCAATAGTGTAATTAAAAACTGTTCCTTTATATTTGCTTTAATGTAAATCATGTATCTTACAAATCAGGTATAAATGGGTTGAAGGATATGAATGTTAATAATAATAAGCGAATAAAACCAACATACATGTATCTGTTGCTGCCTTCTGAAATTCAAATGTTTTTTTTTCGGGTTACTTAACTTTCCCGTTTGGAGTAAACGTAAGTCTGGGCAGAGAGCTTGTAAAAATAAATTCTCTGGTCTGGGTAATGGCACAAATCCTTCGGAAACTAATATGACACATATTATATAGGGACCATAACCTACTGACTAATAATACAATACAGACTTGGAACAGAAGCTCAAACTAAAATTACAATTAATACCATTTGTCTTTGTGACTTTTTGAGGGGTTTTATATGTGAAAAACTGTTTTAAATTTACATTTTTATTTACACATGTATAAACATAGACAAAAATCAATCAATTTAAACATTGTGGGGATTTACCCTCAAGACAATAAACGCCATAAAAGGCAATTAAAAGAAACAAAGAAAATATATTGCTTGACAATAGTTTATGAATTTTCTTTGTTTCAATTGCTTCAAAAGGGTTAAATAAAACACTGTAAAATGAGGTTATTTTCCCAGGGGCGATTTACCTTTTGCGTGTCTTGACGTTCTATTTTAATTTAAGACCTGGTCGTTGATATTTTGGTATAAATTCATATAAGTTCGATATTCAAAAAACAACATATGTAAGAATGTGTGCAGACCTGTCCATTCAATGAAATGCCACGTTTTAATGAGCATGCTCAAATGTAAAATTATGAGAAAAATAATAATCGGAGTCAATCATGTTTTTGTACAAATAATTAAACAATAATATGTAAAACAAATATAATTTATAAATCCAGGATTTAAACTGCAGTATGCATAGCATCTTGGGTAGACAATAGGAACGGAGATAACGGAACTTAAGTTCCGTGTGAAAGTTGGCGTGGTCTTTTTTAAAGACTTTAATCAATACAAAATATATACAAATAAGCCTAAGATATGCAAATTGTTTAATCATTCTTAATCTTGTTTTTGTGAAAAGGCAATTAGCAGAAACGTCTAACAGACAACAAAGACTCCCTGTACAAAACCCAAAATTACATATTTGAAATTATGTACTTTGAGAATTTCAAATTATCAGCATTGTTTCGGCTATTTTGTGGGCCACAATTATTTATAAAATTATTCGTTATTTTCTAGTGTCTGGTCTCAAGCTTAAGTAGTGGTAATCGCACAGCCATATTTTAACATATATCGACAGTTTGTTAAATTAGAACACATTTATCAACTTCCACTCATCCGCATGAAATATCACTATCGATCAAAAGTTTCTTACATGTATGTTACCCACATTCTGTATCAATTAGAGCGTAAACAATGCCGGTTTTCAATTTCGTTCTCAGAGAAATAACTCATATATTTCTAATCATGAAGTTAAATTAAGTTTATATTTAATTGATTATTTATATATTTTTTGTCGGAATATTTGTAATTGGTTCAATCATTTTATGCTTATTCATATTCAATAACACTAAATGTAAGTACATGTATGTGACCCTAGCATTATTTTATATAAAGGAAATCTGTTGTTATCGTTTTAAAGGGCAAAGATCTATATCCTTTTTTTAAATAGTTATACTTAAAATTAGATGAACATAAAATATTCAGGGTTGTGTAATATATCAAGCGGAAATATAATAATAGTCTAATTATAACAGGGACTAAAAATAGAACTATGAACTTTAAAACCGGGTCAAAACGTTTGAATATTAAATTATTATTCTGTTCGCTAAATTATATTGATACGGAACATGTTTTTCGATTAAATTTATCTAAAAGTAATTAAACTCGTAATGTAATTATTTAATTGCCATTGAATACAAATGAAATCAACGGAATTCATGACAGAAGGTTCTCTAAATATTATCCTTCGGTTCTTTCTCCATTAGAATTTTTTTTTAATATCAAATATTCCTCTTCTTTCGTCTCATGTTTCTTTTGTGAAAAGTTTCACTTTTCCTATGTAAGTGTCAACACCAATGTATTCAGCGTCCTGAGAAAATTTGTGTTTATTTACTTAGAATTAAAATTAACATCACATCAATTCGCTAAAAAAAAGTTTTCTTGTTTGATATTATTTTAGTCTTTAGAATTAAAATTAACATCACATCAATTCGCAAGAACAAAAGTTTTCTTGTTTGATATTATTTGAGTCTTTACATTATTAAGAAGAGCACCTCATAAGCTGTTTCCTCTGGCTAGGAAATTTTGAGAAAATACCTAGTAGTTTGGAGATTTATTTATGAGAATAACAATTTTGATATGGATTTTAATTGCTTGCAATGGTCTAATTATGTTTTTTGTTATGCATGTGAATTCACATGAACATGCATGCCAACTCAGTTATCCGGTGGAGGACGTTTCCCAATTCTGCGCCATCTCCGAAAATGGAGACAGTCGTCTCCGTTTATTGAGGCGGTTGCCTTATGTTGTATATGTAATGGCATATATTCTTCGAAATGGGAATAAACCAGCGACGCATTGAATGTTTCAAAATCAGGAGTACCCAGCGATTTATTCGGTGAAATATCTATTCTTTTCAATCATCTACATTGCTGGCATTTTCTCAGAACATAATAGATAATGAATGGCATTTCAGATGTCTTGGGTTTTCCTGGCATTTTATGCGAATAAAACCCCAGCTATAATTGTGTTTCTAATAGCTTATAGAGCTAAGATTTAAGGGTAAAATTGAATTATAGGAGAGAATATAACTTAGAGTCACTTGTTCGTATAAGATATATACAAAAAAGCACAAAAGCTTTTGCATTTTATGCACAAAAACATATTGTGCATATTTTATGCACAATATACATGTAAACGATTTATTCTGCTGGCAATTTTGTGCAAAGTTCCTGGCATAAATTTTTTATGTTCCTTGCTGGTGAATTCCGAATAAAAACATTCCATAACTATAAGTAATCGTCAGGTTTAAAGTAGTTTAGATTTCTTTTCAGGGTAAATGAAGCTAAATAAGCCCCTTTTGGAAAGGTGGCCCGTTAGGTACTCCTGCGAAATGTTATTCATATTGCCAATAACATATACTTTACTGCATAAAAATAATACGAAATATCACTTCCACAGGAGCTCACATCTCTTAATCGGCGCCTTGGTAAAATATACATTTATTCGAATAAGTAAATATTCCTTACTATTCATTAACGTGAAGATGTATGCCAATACGCATTTTATCTATATATTATTTGATGATTTCCATGATAGTCTAATATAAATCATACGTCTCATTATTCGAGAGTGTTCATTGTTTTTCGGACCATTTGTTATAATTCTGCGGTTCCCTCATTTTTCACTAAAATAAATATTGAGGGACAGTTTTCTCTCATTTTAATCATGTGAACATTTTATATTCCTATCGTATGATAGCATGAATGTCTTTCCGTATGAATGTCTTTCCGTTCTGAGTTTTCTCAATCAATTATTATGTTACGAGGGACGCTTAGTTATTCATATTTCTTTTAAACTACAAAGAATATTCAGAATAATTATAAGGAATGCTTGTTTAATATAGCTTTAGCTTAGGTTTAAGTTTTGATAAAAGTCATAATTACTTAAAATTGATGGCAATATTGACGAAGGTACCAATTTTTACATACAATCATAGTTATTTCAATAACTTTCCTGCCTTTGATATGATATGGAACTAATCACCATTATGTATTATCCTACCGAGACAACAACATGGAATTCTAATTAGAAACGGGAATGTAATATGGGTGTGCTTTTGTTTTGCTTGCTTTCCAATAAAAATGTTGAAATTCAATATGTCCTAGAATTATGCTTGGTATGTATTTAAGTAATTAAAAGAAAATGACATATTGTTCGTAATAATTTTTAAAAGGACGATATATCATGCACAGGCGCGGATCATTATAAGAGGGACTTATCGGACGCATCCCAGTCGGCTCTAACGTACGGTTTATACCAAAAATTACATTGACACCCAGTGATACTCTAGTATGGATGACACCCCTCCAGTTCATTCGTTTCTGGCTGTGTTTCTGATTAGTACAGAATGTTTAATATTCTTGGTTTCTTATTCTAAGATATTACAATCTATATCAAATGATTAAGAGTATTGATACGTGTGTGAATCAACTTGAAAAAATAGCATGTGTGTTTTAATTACTGCACAATGAATAAGTGCCATTTTTGGTAAATATTTTTGCTATTCAAAAAAAGTTTTTGAATGCATGACAACAAAATACAACTTAAAATAACAGGTGTTTGTTTGTGTTAACATAACTTTACATTTGTTTAAATGGTATGTAATGTTATGAAGCGATCAATTTCTAACTCGATCTTAACACTTATTTTACTTAAAACTTATTAGAGAGTTACATGAACATTCCGACGCAATATAACAGGGTTTCGGTTTTGACAAATAGATTGTTGTAATATGCATTTAAGGCTGCGTTCACCCTCTCCGAAAAATTTTAAAGCACAAATTATGTGCTACAAAATTTAGGCAAATTTCTATTTAAAAACATAGTATTGCAGTAGTTAATCTTGCATAGATTATGCGCTTTTATTTCGGATGGACGCGTCTTAAATCTCGTAAATGGCTTGAAAAATTCAAATATAGCCAAAACAAAAAATATCTTTGAGATATTGATATCATCGTTCAGTGATGATCTATAATTCAAATCAGAACGGCCAACGAAGCATTACTGAGTAGCCATTTTTTATATCGGATTCCAAGATCTACCTGAATAAAGACCTCATAAAAAACTAAGGGCTGGATATTCAGAGACAAGGTGTATTTTTGTTTAGACAGCATACCAATGGTTACCAGTCAGTCTCCTCTGTGGAATAAATGGTTTAAATGCAATCATTTTGAATTAATATTTTATTGTGAATAAATGTACCATAAACTGTTTTTGCTAACTCCTTTTCCACAATCATAGATGGCCTGAATATTTCAAAACGCGCATTTATGCCAAATATGAATCACAAAAGAATGTTTTTTCCTTCGTTAAGGTAAACGCACTTACTTGCGGAATATTCCGCGATCGCTGTAAAATTGAAAGAAAATGAAACAAATCAATCAATATTGTTTTTTTTTTAAATATTTCCCTGCATGTCGAATTAAGCGCGTGTCCCTACCATTAGAAATAAGTGGATCAAATATTCCCAATACTGTCTATGTTTTGTTGTTTTGCTATTTGACTCATTTATGAAAGCATGATTGGTATCATATTTAGTTTCCATGCATCGCCGATTCAGAATGAATAGAACGAGATAAAAAAGCAACCGCAAAGCAGTGAATTAGTCATAGCTTTTGAATAAATGAACATTATTTACATCGAAATAAGACAGCAAGTTAATAGAGATGAATGCATAATAATAAATATGTAATAATATATATAATTCAACATCATAGTTTTATTTCATTCTGTGGCATTTAGATATTGCGCCGAAACAGATACACGACGCAACTTATGTTTTAAAATGACACCCATTGTAACTTTAAAATGTAACGCTTCACTCTAAGAGGACGGCATGGACATTATAAAGATAGAAGTCTAATGTGATGGAAACAAGTGTGATGACTTAACGGACAGGTTTTCTAGCAAATAACGTATTGATTTTAAAATCCATAATTAAGATAAAATTCTTGTACATCTACACCTTGTACCATGTTTTCGTAATAAACAGAATTAACTTTTGCCAACGCATCCACATTTACAAAGCCCTTGTCATATACAGCGCGTGTATTTATCTGGACTCATGATTGCAGTTGGTGAGACAACAATCCATATAATGTTTCAACATCAAAACTGTTGTAAGAATTATAAGAATTCTTAAATTACATACACTTTAGATATTAAAGAAAAGTACAGCTATATAAAGCCAGAACCACGACTTCCCATGATGGACTCATTGGTACATCTATATGTTTTCTACATCTATCTATATCTACGTACTAAACTCATCTATGACTATGATTTCTTTCCTCGGAAAATATATGTTCACATAGCACTCTTTAAGACTCAGTTTCGATCACCGATAAACTGGTGTCAAAAATGGTAGTAATAAACATCGCATACAAGAGACCATAAGTATTAAAGAACCAAAAATAACTATGCCTTGAATGAGGCTTTATCTAAAATGCTACATGTTTTTCATCAAATATGTGTTCTATGTCATATTATTATGGTACAATATTTGACCAGCGTAATTTTCTCTAGTAGCTGCAAATTGTATACAAATCGTGACAAATGTTATTCCCTTGGGCTTCCTTGTTATGCTCATTTTAGACGACTTGTTTCTAGTTAACAAGTTTATAATATATGATTGGGTAGATTGGTTTGATATAAAACCTTTATAACTATAACCAAGTCGCCAATGCCACCAAAGATTAATCCTTTGACTCCGTCTATTTTTCTGCAGAGAGAACATTCTTTAAAAAATTATACTTTGGCCGGCCGTTAAAGAAACTCAGGCCGATAATTTTTAACATATTCCACTTCTGTTCCTTCAGATTATAATCAACCGTGCATCAAACAGTCATTTTAATATCCGCCCACAAATATATCGTTCTGGTGACACTGTGTGTATTCGTCTAAAACATTTGCAAGAATTGTTCATACATTCATCTTCTTTTTTCATTGGATTTGCTTTTCCGAAAAATACGCAAAATATACACAATATTATAGTAAAACGCTTGATTTGCTTCTTAATTTGTACCAAAATAAGAATAACATTACATTTTAAGGTTTAAGAATAAAACGTTAAGCAACACCATCCGCTCAGATTATATCCATTACCGATGTCTGACCCACGTTGGACAGGATAATATAAAATTAAAGTGATATAATGAGCTATTATTCT
The DNA here is from genome assembly GCA_001703475.1 of Hydroides elegans. Classification (NCBI taxonomy): domain Eukaryota; kingdom Metazoa; phylum Annelida; class Polychaeta; order Sabellida; family Serpulidae; genus Hydroides; species Hydroides elegans. Next base: position 43,239 of record LQRL01173005.1, read on the forward strand.
ACCTTAATGGCACTCATTGTGGTTTTGGATGATAACCTGTTCCGTGCTCCGGGATCTAACCTGGGACCTCTCATGAAATGCTTCTATATTAACTGCCTGAAAGAGGACTATTCAACCAGATTTAATGTTTTCGTAGTTATAAGGACCAGCGATCGATATGGCTCACTGGTCTTCAGTGTTACAGGACTGTCTTTGTGGAATAAATTGCAACCAGAAATATGGGACTCGAACAATTTTTAAGCGTATACCAGCTATCCGCATGACGCTACACAGCAGCTTTTAAAAAGCTAAAGTGTTCTGGTTGGCCTAAGCTGTGTTTCTGCAATCATTTCATACCAATTTATATGTTGTTTAAACATGAAAATTATGGTTTTCTGATCGGTTTTTAATATGATTGATTAAGATTATCAACATTATAACCCTTCTTTGTAAACTATGTTTCAAAGCAACTCTAAATGAACGTGAGAATTTATAAGTAGGTTAATATGGGGATATGTAAATAAGAGTAGATCTATAATGCCTTTTCCCATATATTTCTTCGTAAAAATTATCAGAATCGTATCGCCAGTCCACGCTGTCTAGCTAAAATTGGCCATGCGATGTCATATTTTACATCCAGATACTTAAATTTATATTCGTTTCGCAATATATAGGCACCCATTTTCCATTTTGGACGTTAACATGAAAATACCGCTAAAATAAAAGGTCAGGACTGTGTTTATATATTGTCTATGAAGTTGCATTGAATTTAGAGTTTAAGTTACAAGGTATTATGATAGTATGCATCTTTCGTAATATAACGCATTATGTATATGGATTTATATCGCTTTAAAATATTAAGGATATGAATCAAAAGAACATCGTTTTGAATGCTGAGAGGATGCGTTGAGTATTGGTACGGTTTAAAATATATCATTGAAACAAATGTTCCATTAGCAGTTGATTTAAGAGAACAATTATTAACTACATGTACATGTATATTTAAAGTATTTTTTCATATATCGCTGATTTGATACTTATGCAAAAAATGGTTTAAGAATCAAACAAAAGCAAAATCCAACTCAATAAAAAAACCCCATAGATATACATGTGTTGGTTAAAAATTGTTTAGGTAGTTTAAAAATCGCTTAAAGTTTTCAACAGATGTGGTTTACTTTAAATCTGTGTCTTTAATATAAATAAATTGTAGTTCTTGTGTTATCAAATCCTATTTATAAATTATATTTAAGCGTTCAGGACACATATAATTAACAAATATCAAAGAAGATATGGCCAAGTTGAAAGGTCCTCAATTTCATAATCTCAATATAAAATAATTTCAAGATGGTGTAAAAGTATTTATATGATTGCTTATCTTACAAAAAATATCTTATATTCAGAAAGGGTTTGGCTATTTTAAAACATAAATTTGAGTTTAAATTTGGATAGATCTCTGTTGTTGCTTATGGATCCCGCTCTGTTTTGGGCACTTCTGCCACCCAGCGCACTGCGCATGCGCGGGGTCTGGCATTTCTTAGTAAACACGGATAGATCCTATACTTAAAACACATTTATTTGACAAGGCTTATTGCTAGAAGTGTTTCTTTAATGTAATGACTCAGGTCATGTTTTTTAATATATTCATTATAATTTTAAAGCGAATAGGTATATAACTGAAGGTTTTAATATGCGTTATATAAAAAAACATCAATGTATGTGTGTGTTCGAAAACCATCTTAATATTTGATGATAATTTATAGGATTATAAAAAATGATATCTAGGGTAGTTGGTGCATTATATTAACATGTATTAATGTTTTACGGTATGTTTTGAAATAATTTATTCAAGCAAAGCGAAAATCATAAGATATTTGCTATAAATCCTTCACCAAAAATGAGGAAGCATTCGTACCATTACATTGTTGGCAGAATAAACATAACAGCAACGAAAATAATATTTAAGTGTGCTATTGAGTCCTTACTTAAATGTAGCAAAACATAATAAATTTACCATTCGGCTGATTTAATTTATAATAGGTTATCAAGCTATGCTTAATAAATGTTAACCAAGTTTTGTTGGTTAAGTATTAAACATATTTTGTTAATATCGCACACAACTGAAGGGCATTATTGACACAAACCCGAGGAACGTGCTTTCAATCACCTATATTCTATTAGAAATTATGAACCGGAATGTGAACATAAAGTTCTTCTATAAACAGAATTAAGTTGAAAAGTCGTAGGAAAGAGAACGTCGGCATTTCTGGCGATATTTAAATTCGTACCCAATATAACAAGTAATACATTTCAGAACAGTAAAATGCAAGAAGTATATTCGTTTATTCAAGATTAGGATTATATTTAATATAACAAATATTTTTGTATAATTGTGCTCTATTTTTCATGCCATGATAGACTATATGGATTCAGTACAATAAATCACATCATGCAGTAAAGTCTTAAATTAATTGTCAATAATTAAAAAATAAAAATATGTTTTATACTTTAAATTGCTAAAAAATATATATAAAAGTTGGTGGATTTGAATTAAAGTGGACATGGAAATAAATGTGTGATATCCAATTGATAGCATATATAGGGATCTACAATAAAACTCGCTTCTACAGTTTTTATCGGTATTTCTGTGACAGAATTTGTTTTAAAAAACAGGCAGAAATCAATTAAATAGTCTTATTTGTGATTGCTATTGTGATTGCCATGGTATCATTTTGAGGAAACACTAAAATACACCCGTTTATTTTTTGTTTAAAACATCATTATCGTTACGCCAATCAATGATAGGAACAAGAAAATATGCAGGCCTTCAGAAGGTACTGCGACACATCTGTAGCTTTTTTGTTGTATTTTCAAGATTTAATACAGGTATGCATTATATTTTATTTCTTTTAGTTATATCGTAGCACGACCACTCAACTTAATTAATTAGATTAGCAATTATATTTGATATATTTCTCGTTTTTACAGAGCTAGCTTTATTTTCTACTTTGCATGAATTGTTACAACAAGCTATAACTATTTTGACGCAGGTATGCATTATATTTTATTTCTTTTAGTTATATCGTAGCACGCCCACTCAACTTAATTAATTAAATTAGCAATTATATTTGATATATTTCTCGTTTTTACAGAGCTTGCTTTATTTTCTACTTTGCATGAATTGTTACAACAAGCTATAATTATTTTGACTACATAGATACTTAGATATAATATCACATACCATATTGATTAGTGAAACCGATCCCAATTGAATGTGTACCTCCTGGTCAAGGTATAGACAAATATGTGTCAGAGTTTAAATAATGCATAACTATTCAAGAGATAAACTCTATTGGTTGTTAAACAAACAAAATACGTCTTTGTTTACTTCTTTTAAATTTTACTATGCCTATTTTATGATAACAGAAAGGCAATGAGGCTTTGACTAAGAAATGTATCTTAGTCTCAATTATGCAGGTAAAAAAACACATGGCACCATGTTCAATATATACTATCTTTTCTTGTATTTTTTAAGGCGATGCCCAATCATGGGGACAGTTCCCACAAGTTAGCATGTGCTCACGAGACTTGTCACTTAACAATAATGTCATCATCGCCGATGGGACAGACAATAACAGAGTATATACCGAAGAAGAATGTGTATGTCTCGTACATAAAAAGACACGGGCACTGATACGGTTCAGGAACATACATTTTAATTGTATCCCGCCTAGAGCTTGGCAATTAGAGTTTTATTATGATGGCTGCTTGGAACGAACTTTAACATGTGATAGTGCTGATAATGGTGAATTTTTCATTCCTTATGAATCGACTGTAACACATATTCATATACGATTGAAAGAGATCAACCCTAGTTCACATGAATCGGGATCCTACTATTATATGGAGGTGATGTCTACAGCTGAGGATATATGTAAGTTTATAAGTGGTTGAATAGCTAAGACAAAGTAGATTGTTGTAGACTGAGTGACGAGAAGGGCAAGGGAGAAGGGAAACCATGAATGTATGAGGGCAGAATAAAGGAGAGTACGTGCGATTGAGGGTAAACGGTCAAAAGCCCAGAGCCACCCTCTTTAGCGAAAATCCCCCCCTCACGTTTGGCAATCTTCTAATACTTTCTGTGTAGCGTTACGCTACTGCAATAAATGATGTCATAACAACGTCATATTGCGACGTCAATGTTACGTCAAACTTTCAAGGTAATTTCGACGTCAAAATGACGTCTTTGGCGGTTTCTCTTTCTCTACTCTGCAATCGTTTGGCGGTTTTCAATTTGCTTCAAAATCTCATTGGTACATTGACCATGGTCAGGGGTGTTGCTATAAAAATTGATTTAATAAAGTCATACCGCCAAAGACTGTTGTAGTTTTCATTGTTTTAATCATATATAATACAAGAGTAATTAGATAGATAGATAGAT
>LQRL01173029.1:0-12484 GCA_001703475.1 Hydroides elegans
AATAATATGCTTATATAAGCATGTTTGCTTATATAAGCACATACCACGTACTTAAATGATAATATCTTATATTATCACCTGCATTTCCTCATCTGAATATGAACTTTTCGCTACTTTTTAAAGTGCTAAAATCGACAATTTTCAACCGATCGAGATGACACCATGACGAGGCACGTCTTCAGACCTTGGTTTATATGTGTATTAAATTAAAAATCTCTCGCTCAATTCCTTCATACCAAACTCGCGTGCACAATCTATTTAACATCGGGTGAAAATGTTGAAACCGACAATTTTCAAAGTGTTCCAGAATCGACAATTTTCAACCGATTCTGATAAAACCTGGCAGGTATAGCTTAATTGCTTCATACCCAACTCGCCTGCACAAAGAGCTTGACTTCTATAAAAATGATTAAAATCGACAATTTTTAAAGTACTCCAGAATCGACAATTTTCAACCGATCGAGATAAAATATTGACGAGGCACGACTTTAGACCTTGGTTTATACGTGTATAAACTTTGAAAGCTCTAGCTCAATCGCTTCAGACCAAACTTGCCTGCACAAAGTGCTTGGCATATGAAAAAAAGTTTCGCTTCAGTTTCGCTTCAGACCAAACTTGCCTGCACAAAGTGCTTGGCATATGAAAAAAAAAGTTTAAAATCGACAATTTTCAAAGTGCTCCAGAATCGACAATTTTCAACCGATCGAGATGAAACCATGACGAGGCACGACTTCAGACCTTGGTACATACGTGTATAAACTTTGAACGCTCTAGCTCAATCGCTTCAGACCAAACTTGCCTGCACAAAGTGCTTGGCATATGAAAACAAGTTTAAAATCGACAATTTTCAAAGTGCTTCAGAATCGACAATTTTCAACCGATCGAGATGAAACCTTGACGAGGCACGACTTCAGACCTTGGTATATACGTGTATAAAATTTCCAACTCCTTCATACCCAACTTGCGTGCACAAAGTACCCTATCTCAAACGGAACAGACAGACGGACGGAGACGGACGGACGGACAGACAGACGGACAAGCTCAACCCTATATCCCCTCGTTTTCACAGGGGATAATTAGGCCCTTTAATTATTCAATGTAGTTATTTTCTCAATGGATAGTAAAATATGACCAGGATTTGATTTTGACTATTGCATTTTCTTGACGGAGAACAAGAATCTTTGATAGAAGAATGCTTGGAATTCAATTATTAGTTTTCACACACGATAGCGATTGGCAAAATACTATTGTTTTCTTCCACTGTGTGACAATTATGTCTATGCTTTGTATATGATTAATATCAATTTGCGCATCGAAAAATTAAACATTGTTAAAGCGTCCATGTTTCATTTATTGCATCCCGACATATAATCTTTTCGTTGTGTAGATTTTTTCAAATACTAATTTGGAACTCTCATTCCAACATGATTTTCAAATTTATTATTTAGAGAAGTTAAAAACAAAACTTGCAATTGTTACTAGACTCACTACGCAAAAAACGAAACATTGACAATTATAGGTTGAGGGGAGGGGTGTTACATTGAAAGCACCACTTACCTACCTTACTGGGCACAAGCGGAAGTGTTGTTCTTCCCGCATCGGCGCATGCGTTAGTGGCTCCACCTGGCGGCAAGTGCCAGTTATAAGCCCCGGGCGCCGCTTCCGGGGTTGTATTTCCGGTTAAAGAGCCGTTGCCGCTGCCACCACCGTAGAGGTATGCTGAGGAACGGACGACGGGTACGGCGATGCTACGGCAGTTGTTGTTCGTTTCCCTATGGAAAGATAAAGGAAATATAAGAGAATGTGATAATCGGTAGAAGGCTAGAACCTATACTTTTCTGCTGATCACAAACGAACCGACCGGTTACATCTTACTATACCACAGCATAGCCAACCGCATCTCAAATTTGAGTTATACAGGTTTATTAAACTCTAATTTCAATGTTTTGTTTTGTTTCCTTTTGGCGATTTTTTCCGATTTCCAACACAGAACTTTAGCCGTTAGGGCGTATTGATATCACAATGTTTTCTTGGCATTGTTGCAAGGTTCTCTATTATCATGTAATACAATATTGAGGGTGTTCCTTGTTTTGTTATAGCTATTGTTGAAACCGCCCTCTTTGTGAGTTTAGAAGGTATAATGACCTGACATAATTTTGCACATAATGCATGTTCGAATGTAACCCAATATATCTTTTATCTCAACACTTTGCTCCGACGCCTTTTCTGAAAACATTGCACATTTATTTTTACAAGTAAGGAGCTTGAAGAGAGGAAACTGTCTAATTGAACGCAATATTTCCTACTTCCAACACAATCTTAATTCAACTTTTACTTTCCTAAAAGGGAATGCTGCTATTTGTCTTTTCACTTGATGCAATAAAAGGTCCTTTAAGGATTACAGTGTTAATGTGATATTATAAACCCCCCTTTTTCTGGCAAAATATCCCTGTTGTCTTTGTAATAATACAAGGACACGGGCGTAAAACAAAAAGCTTTACTTAAATAGCGTCAGATTTGCAGGTTGCTTTCTAGTCGACAGCTCTTGAAACAGACTTATTTATGCGCAGTCATTGATAACATCATAATAAGCATAATCTATGATTTCCTCTCGCACACGCCTCAATGAAAGCGAACAATCGATGTAAAGGATAGGGATATTTGGCGACAATTTGCGGCGATTAATAGCAATTTGAGTGTAATTTGACTAACTTTATGATATCCGAAAAAAATATGCCACTCAATCAAAGAAAGGCGAAAGTGTTATCAAATCGCAAAAAAAAATAATAAGAACGGTTTTGATGGTGCTAATAACATAACTAAAATTATAGAACAAACAATGGGAAATCGCATAAAAACTGGAGAATGCATTGTTGCGCTATTTACAGTTTATTGTCATTTTAACATTACAAATGCAGCTCATACAGAGTAAAGATGGCGGATTATCCAAATATGGTAGAAATCAAGCTTTCTCGGGTTCAAGAATAGAATGGGAACCATTGAGACATGTGAATGGGGAAATCCGAAACGAAAGCTGCTTGTCTTAAGAATTTTTGCAAAGCGCAAAAGTGCTCCTTTTAAGAAGAATCCGCTTTGACTCTTAAGGGCAAATGTCGTTATAATAAAAAGTCAAAATGTCATAGCAAATAAATAAATACTGTATTAGGATTATGCTAACATGTTTATCCAATATGCCTGCACTCGAAACTGGGCTGATTCAATGAATTTCAAGCACAATGGGTAATCCTAGCCAGGCTACAGTTTTAACTGTTCAATCGAACACGGGTCCAACACCTGGGGTACGGTAAAACTAATAAATCTCAGTTGACATCCTCATAAAATGGCCGAAAAAAAACACTATATGAATATGAATAAAACGTTGTGTTTTTACAACGAAATATGAAAATAATCTCAAGAGCAGCGGAAAAAGTATATGTTGTCCGTTTTTTGCTCTATTGGTAACTTTGATTTCATTGAAAAGGAAGGTGATTGTAATGCGAAGAAACAATAGGATTAGGCTGCGTAGGAAGAGATGACAGTTACTTGAAATCGGACTTTATTAACGCACAGCGATACCGTGAAATTTAGCCGAATCTGAGCCAAAGCGTTATCGCGAAACCGAAACTCAAATGCAAGATCCGTTTTACGTTTCGCGCGAAATTTTAAACCGGCGAATTGAGTTTCTAGCAGCAACTTAAGAAACGATATTGTGGCGCTATTATATATACATGTAACCGGACGAGCATATTTTTAGAGATCAACCATTTTGATATGAACGGACACAAAAGTCATGAGATTTACGATAATCGCTTTATACATCCTGCTTCAGCAATCATAGAAAATTCCACACTCCAGTTGTCATAAAGACATTCTACCTGAGCTACGATAAACAATAAGCTCTTAAGGGTAAGTTGTTTTTACATATACCAATATTCTATCACTTCCGTTTTCATAACCGTGCAACGTATTTATTTTATTTTTGTCATACAAAAAACACAGACTGTGCAAATTGAAAATTATCGTACCCCTAATTGCAAAAAAAAATGTTTAATTTTCACAAATTAAAGCTTTTTAAAAGATTTTTTAAATAATCATTTTAACACTAATATTATAAAACATATCTCTTACTCTATATACCTGTCATGCTCCGTCCCCAATATGGGCGTATGCGCCGACGTCGGACTCGGGTCACTGATACTCGACGACGCTATACTCTCCGTTGCAACCGGAGGTATCTGCAGGGAATTCGGCGCGCTTACTTGACCCCCTTTCATGGCCCCTCCGCATGCAGCCCAACCGGCCATATCTGCGTTTTGTAAATTATGGCCAGTCGACACGGAACTGGAGGAGGGGTAGTGTCCCCCGGAGGCGACCGGAGATTTGTTGCTACGCGGGCTTGTACTCCGGATAACCGAAGTATACTGTGGTAAAAGCGGCGGCGGTTGTTTACAGTCTTCCACTGGGGTACCACCACCGCCGTTTTGAACACAGTTTGCCGTTTGATAGTCTTGAGAGGTGGAGTCTTTCGGGGTGGTTGGTACGGGGTATAAGGAAGAGCCTAAAGGTGTGCGACTAGTGAGATCCGGGGCGGTATTGGATAAGCTACATGGAGGGGATGAGAGTGTAGGACTTTCGCCGCTATAACTCGGATTCAATATGGAACCAGTGTCATAAAGCGAGGTGGATTTGCGTGTTAGCGTATCATACGAGCCGTTCACTCTCGATGGTAGTTTATCAACACCCGGTGAGTCATACGCGCGATACGCTGAGTCATATTTTGTGGTATCGTAATAATTCGTCCGTTTCGATAAATCCAACCCGTAGCCACCAACAAACGAGTCATACGCTCCATATTTGGACACATCATACGGGGAATATTTCGAATGTGACACTAAATCCGAGTAACCATTACTGGGATACTGTAACGTATGTTGATACGGTCGTGTGACACTGTCAAAATAATATCCATTCGTATAGGCCGCCGCGTGACGATCCACATCCAATCGCAACCCGTCCGATCCCGGATATACACCGGAAGTAGCGAAAGACGGATATCCGCCATTCCTGTACAAATCAGCCGCCGTTTCAAGCGCTAAATTCGCAGTCGCCGCCGTATTCCCACTATACGCCGATGACAAAAACTCGTTCTTCATATCACCCATACCCGCTGCCGCATAGCCCGCCGGGTACGTACCCAACCCACTATACGCGGAAGCATTAGTTCCATACGCGCCATTCAGTCCATTGTACACCTCGCGATAGGGCGTCTTTCTTTTCCTCCCAGCCTGTAAATAGTCTTTTAGCTGCGTCTTGGATTTCTTCTTGGCGGCCTTGACCTTTGACATGTCCTCTTCTTCGAGGGCAGCTCCGAAACCGCTCGGGTCGGCGTCGATGATCGGGTAGGGTAACTTAAACTCGGAGCCGCGCTTGCCGAACAAGTCTTTGCCTTCGTCCTCTCTGTTTGGGGAAAAAAGAAAGAGGTCAACATATTTAAGATATTCAAAATTGTATACACTGTATATGCATATAACTGATTTTTCATATATAAAAATATTAAATGTACAATGATTACATCAAACTGTTGACGCCATTATGTGTGTTATGCATCCCTTGTGTGCATTTATGAAATATTTATTGGTTTTATTTTATTGTAAATACAAATGAACTTATGAGTTAAATTTCTTAATCAAAACACTCAACTAAGAATAGGATGACCATATCTTTTTAGAGTTAAGGCTTTTCACAAAAAAAAAATCATATTTCATATTAAATCAAATATGATTCATTCATGAAATAAGGTGTTGCATTTACGAATCCGATGAAGTGTTGCAAATCTCAAATTCAAGGCAATTCAATCACTGCAAAAACACTGAAGCTTTTTAAAGTGCTTCGCAACTGGATAAATTTATTGAGACGTCGATAGGACGAAAAAAGAACATCAAGTGTTGAACTGGATACGGTATCATTTTCCAGTCCCCCTTAAAAGTGACATCTACCTTTAAATAGTCGCACAAAGCCAGTAGTAATTAAATCGCTCTGAATTTTCCTGACTTGACTACATAATACAATGGAGCCTACTTAATAAAAATTCATAAAACTCATCAATGAACAAGAAAATTGTCACTGTTTCTCATATATCGAGGACCTTTTCGTCATAACCCCGTTGATACCATATTATATTGTAAATCACTGTAAACTAAGCCAGTGTAACTGCAACGGGGGTGCAGGAGGTCAGGAAAAAGCAAGTCGACTGCAAAATATTTGCCAGTGAAAGTGATCAAATTGCCTCGTCGGGCGGGACATAAGGGCCCACTTGACGGTGTGTTGAGAAAAAACAACGTGTCAAAACCAAGGGCTTATTGAAAACGGAGGTGTATAGCCGGGCGGTAATCAGGCAGGCTGATGCCTTGAACAAGTGCGATAATAAATAAATATTAGTTGACATTCTTGGCTTGTAATTACATTACTTATCATTTATTTAATTATGTCGCCCCAGCGCTTGACATATTTTTCATGCGCGATGTGGTTTTTATGATTTTTTTTTACCGAAATCAGTGAAAAATTATCAAGCTACCCTGGTCGGTAACAATACAAAATCGGTGTACTTAAAGGCGACTTGCTTTTTGTAACTATCGCTATTTCTGTCCTAGAAAACCGCACTTTTAACTGCTTATACAGCAAAGACCTTACAACTAATACAGTGAAAACATCATAGAAATTATGCATTGCTCTTTATGTGTCTTTTGCCAAGACATAATTGATTGTAATGACACCTCATTAATATACACGTGTGCGCATGCGTACAATCACCTGTGGCCCGACAACTTAATCCGCTGAAAATTGCACAATCTGGTGAACCGCCAACTTTCCCACGATCTCTTTTTTTTTCAGAACTTTTTTTTTCAAGATACAGTATGACAACGCTATTGCCTCCTCTGTCTTTTTAATTAGATCGAATTCATTCCTGTTGTTCATTTCATGTTTCTTAATTACTATTTTTTAATATTGTTTTTTTTTCGGATAATGATATTAATGATTTGTTAGAAAAATGATTGTATTTTTTATCCTAGATTGATAAACATTATCTTTTATTATTATTGCAACTAAACAGTTATTTATTCAAGAAACCCCCACATAACCATTCATTGTTTATCGTTCTAATGACTAACTTAATTTAACACATGTTGTCAGTCATTATTTTTCTTTTACATTTGATAGCACAAATCTGAAAACAATTTGTCTAATTTTTATCGTCCCATCTAGCTGTGCCTCTTCGAGTCAGTATGCAATTCATAACTCTATTTATGAAGAAAACAGCAACTACAGTTTATAATAACATCATTGCTTTTCACTAGTATAACTGCACTTGAAAGTCGCTTAATTTCACATTAATCTATATCATTTAAAAAGACAACGTGTTATTATTTGAATGCACTTCGTTGTGCAATAAAAGCGCCGTAATTAAGGCGCGCAACAACTAGTCGGTGCGGGTGAGTGAACGCTAAAACAACACACGTAATTAAAATCTTAACCTGTTTTTTAAAAAGATAATGTCCCGAAAAAATATTTTTTACCAATTTAATATAACAGAGTTTTAATCATTATTTTAAAATTTTCTCAAATTGATGCTGTAACCATCAAATTTGAATAATACGATTTGCTTATAATGTTATTTAAATAACTTATTTTATGTATGGAAAAGCCATATTTTGGCAGAAATGCTGTATAAAAAAAGGTATAATTAACAGAAATGAACTTGTATTTCTATATAAAAGAATAATTTCGGTTAATTCACTTTTTTTTCAATGAACGCAACATGTCGGTGTTTTCGTATTCTCGCCTCTTGAAATCAATTAATTTGGATAATTGATTATATTATATATAAATATACTTGATTTATTTGCAATATAAATATACTTGATTTATTTGCAATTAATCAAAAGTCAAGTACATTTAACTTAAACTGTAATTATGCAGATTTTTTTTTCAAGTTATATATGCTAGATCAATTATTGTAAATAAACTTTTATAGTTATATGATTATTGTTCGGCGTTTGATAATATCCTATTAATATTTTAATCTCTGTTCCAATAATCGGAGATCCAGGACTACTTGCCGCGAAAAACATGGGCAACGTCGTTTTTTTTTTCTTCTAAATTTGTTTTCTAATCAGACGAAAGGGATACCCTCCCCGGCGACGCGAACCCCGTGTACCCTCAAGGAAAACTTAGATGAATTTGTGAATACAACTTACTTAGTCTCATAAATAACCATAATAACTTAAACCCAACCAGGCCACCTTCTCCATAGTCTAGCCCTTACCCAAAAGACCAACCCTCCCCTCCCCTTTAAAAAGCCAATGTTCCTCAATATTCTTACGTTAGGTGCCGATGTGTGCAGATGACAAAGTCGGGCTTGCTGTTCTTGTAAACCACCTTGCTACTCGTCTGTAGCCAGATCCAACGCATGTCTTTGGTCATCAGGCGATAGGCTATGAGTCCTGAGCTTCCTGTCTTGATCACTGTAAAACAAAAACAAAATAAAATGGCATCTTATGATCTAAAATAGGCAATGCATGGTTTTTAATTACATGTATATTATCTATTGTTTCATCCAGTGAGTCTAAAGTCATCATCTGAGATCAGAACTAAGCCCCCGTCTTGAGCACCACAAAAGCGTAGAGAAAAGCAGGTCAAACTCATTGATAATTTAGTGCTCATATATAATATTAAATGTCATTCTGTTGCGTCTTGATAAGTCAGAATCTTGATCAGCCAATGCCAATATCAATCATATATATATCGTTTGAGCGGTATTGCGTTTTAACTCAAGAGAACAATACAGATACAGAGCAGTACAAGTGTGATATAACTTGATATTTATTTGAATATAGCATTTGTCTTTAAAATAGCTCGCGAATGTATAAACATACAGCTGCACCATTCTTCACGTGCTGTTATTGTTCTTTTACTATCTTCTAAATGTTTAAAATAATATAATCCAAAATAAGTTTGTTGATAATGGGGCAATCCTTATGAATAGATGTAGATCATCTTGGGAATAACTTGACATTTCGTAAATTCAGTAACGCATAGATGCATATTTATCTAGAATTTACATAAAGGTCTTATTTTGATTCTTTCCGAGGAACTTGACATTTTGTAAATCGAGCAACGTATGTATTTAGTGTAACTCTTACACTCGGTAACATACATATGCATTTATAACAATTCCACTTGTTTATACATCAGCATATTTGAACGTTATGTACACAATTTGTCTAATGGATAGAATGCAAATATTGTATCGATCATATAGCGAGGCAAGAGTTTAAATCAACAGCAGCTTTGAAGAAGCACTCATTGTGACCTCATTAACTCAAAACGCTGCCCCTCTCAGTCATGCATGTGTGCAACATTGCACCACCGCGGATTTTTTTTTTGCGGATAGCCCCTTTTCAAAATATTTTCTTGTGCAACTAACCTAGAGCTTGAGAAGGGGTTTGGTAAGCAAAGGATACATATTCAAGAATAATAGTAATTTGACTAAATTGAAAACTTAATGCGATCGATACAGCCAATTAGATAAGCTTTTTTGACGCACTTAAATAATTATTATTCCATTTTTTTTTTCACAAAAAATATGGTCTAATTATGTCCTTTAAACATTTTACTCTTACTGGTCTGGTCTTCTGACTAGACTATAAATATAGATAAATTTCCTTAAAATTCATGTATAGTATTTTTTGTTTGTTGTACGAATAAACTAGCCTCTTTATGAAATAAAAGGTCAACTCACACTCCTGATGGGCGGCCGCATAGTAGTTGAGGTCATCGGGATGAATGAGGTCATATCCTCCTCGTTCTAGCAACTCCTGGTCGCAGTAGCCGAACAGGATCTTGCCCCTGATTTGAAAAAAAAATCAATACATGTATATTGATATGTATTATTAAACATATCATAATTGATGAGAAATATATGTTTGGACCTCGCTAACTGGGTTTGGTTCATGCGGGTGAAGATCCTCTTATAGATGGTATTTCAAAGTCTTGTGCAAAGGTTAAGGACATGGACCTGTAAGTTTCGTGTTAAATGAAATTTAGAGCTGGAGGACTATTGGTTAAATATGTTGTTCTGTGTTTGCAAAAATAAAGAAGAACTCCAATCGTTTCTTAACTGCAAAGACAAATTACATTCCACATGTATATATATGTTCTTGTTTTAACATTTACCGAATTTACCATTTGTTCAAGGCAATATATAGGCAGTTTTTGTGTTTTTGTCTGTTTCTATGGCAAAATAGATTAGCTATAACTCACATACGTAAGCAACTGATTGAGGACACAGACAAATAAATAGCTTTGTCTGCAGTCCTTAGCAGTTTAATACAAGCAGAGTAAAATAATTTCTAGATATCTATAGATTCGCTAGTAAGTAATGATGATTATCACGCGTTTTGCACCCAATGAAACCCACTTTTCACCCATATCTTTTATGCATCAATATCCTACAAAGTATGCTTTATGTAGTTGGAGAGTCTCTAAAATATAATAGATATGTTTATATGCTAGCCTTAAACGTCATTGACTGCACATAAGAAAGTATTCGCGCAAGATAATTCACTAACATTTTGAAACACATTGATACTCCCATTTTAGCGTAAGTATGACCCTAAAAGAAATGACATAAGAATCGCATCTCTGATGATCTCTTAAGTAACTTTTGAAACAGTTCCTTTTGTTCGATAATTATTACTTGAAAATGAACGTATTAACGCTTTGCAAATCCCGATGGGGGGTCTTTTATAAATATGAATAAAAATGCATATCAATCCAGGGTAATAATTAGTTTACACTAGATGCCTTTACATAATGTAAACAATCGTGTGTTCTTTGAATAAGGGTAAATGCCATGATTTGTTGCAAACCATGTATGTTTGTTTATCTGAGATTTGATGTTTAAATATTTTACTTGCAACGACCCGTCGTATTTTTGGAGTCATATTGCAAACTATTCTTTGAAACACTTGATATATTATTCTTAAATATGCAAAATAGCTGAACAATGAAACCGAACTTAAGGTCTTGTATATCATAACTTATTCCTATAATTTGATCCTATTTCTTGAACATCACAGAGCATTAAATGCTGTTATTAAGCAATGAAGAAATGAACAGTTACGAGAGCATCATTGACTCTTGCTCCCTGCTCAATCATCTCATAAGCATTTTCGATTCTGTTTCTCTTTTATTTTGTATTAATTGATTTGAAAAAAAAATGGATATTAGGAGAACGTATCGTATTCTTCTAATTTAGCCTCGTTCAACTAACTTATTAATTAAAATACATACCTGGGATCCATAGACACCGGTGCCATGTCCATCTTGTGCTTGCTCTTGAACGTATAGTCCCTGGGCGGCATATCAAGCATGGGCACGGGGCCGAACGGGCAGCAAATGGCGAAGAGCGATAAAGTGGGCTCGGGGATGTCGCCCTTGAGACTTTGGCCGATGAGGAACTTAAGGCGACCCGAGATCTCCAACGTCTGGAGAAATACAGCAAATATATGAAACGATAAATAATGTGTACAAAACGTATACAGGGATACAGTAAACCCTGTCTAATACGGACACCACAGATCCCGTCAATTCAAGCGAGGTGTGTCGACTAATCAAGTAAAAAATGTATAAAACTGAGAAGATATAAGTGAGAAAAACAGTTCGGTTTACCGAGTTGTCCGGTTTTTCAAGCTGTCCAAGTTTAAACTTAACTACCAAGTTCATTATAGTGGAGTTAATTTCATACCCAAACTTCAAGTATTCGGTTCAACCGATATTTCTGAATGCTCTCAATATTAGAAAGTCCGGGGTTTACATCTGTTGGCTTTAAATTAACGCGGAAAGGAAATAAGAAAAGCCGGGAGATGTAAAGATATTTCAACTATCTCTTAAAGTGTTTATCACAAGCATAGTTTATGTGGGAACTATCACATATTTCCAGGATGACATAATAAAAATGAAAGTTGATCAAAGAAAATACGGGGTTGACAAATAGGCCAACACTTTATATCGAAATTCGATATAAGGTAGATGATTTTTTACCGCTCACTGATTTCCCAAGCGTACCATAAATAAACAGCAAGTTCTTATTAAAATTTAATTATTGATAACGATAATGATCGTAACGGCTATAAACATTTCACATGAGACACTTTTGCGAAATGTCTTTACATCTTTGGCATCGTTTTTACACTCGATAGAAGGTATAATTTCACAATCCTAGATCGAATCTCGCAAAACACATATCCAAAATGGGCAGAAAAAAAGTTGAATATAAAGTTATATCGCCCCACACAAAATTGATAGCTCTCGCATCATTCACGGGGTTTTGTTATAAAAGGGACAAAAAATGCTTTGCACCCGATTGCCCTTATTTCACTAGATTCATACATCAATGTACCCCAATCATGTACCCAGTCAAACT